>JASANZ010002084.1:0-43745 GCA_030849805.1 Sergeia podlipaevii | reverse complement strand
GTGAGCCATTGAGTAGTGCTGATGCTGCTAGTGTTTGTCTGCCACACTGCTTTCCATATGCCTCCCTGAGTCCTTAAAGTATCTATAATTCCATACAGACTGCCTTGAGAGGAAACAGGCATCTATGTTTAATGCAATGAGGAGCAGGCAGTTTTGAGTCCAGTTCACCCGTTCAACCCAAGCGCCAACACGCACCTCACGATCACGTCTCCTGACTGTACCGAGATGATTGCTGCAACACTGCAATTTGCAAAAGACGATGCCTTCACATTGGCTTTCTTCAGGCATCAACCGTATATCAGCGGCTTTCATCGCCTCTGCGCCACTCCAAATGTATCCGTTTACGTTGCTGCCTAGTGCCATCGCACAACACCGGATAGTGCCATTATAAAATAAAATAGCGCTGCTATCGAGTGCTTAGTGATCAGTACGCCTCCTTCAATGGGAGTATCTATGCATGTGATAAAGTGCTGCATAGTCGATGAAAACACTTCCCTTGAACAAGTGCATTTAATGTTGAAGTAGTCAGCGCTCTACACTACAGTAGAATGTGCATCATGCATTTTAGAAAAATGCTTGAAAAGTTTTTGAAAAGAAAAAAGAATAGTTATCGCACAAGATAAAGAAAAACATTTGTACCATACACAATAAAGCAATACAAGGGCTGATATTGTGTACCCATAGCAATACAGGGGTCCCTCCTGCAGGATCACACCTTCTAGAGGTTATCTTGACAAAAATAGATAGTACCAACGCTCAATGCTGATCTAGCTGTCTCGAGCTGTTATGATTGTTGTTTTTAAAATGGTAGAGAGAGGATCACAATACAAGCTGTTCATATCGTTAAAACTGAGAGGCCACTGTCTTTGGAAATGCCACAAACAAAATTAGCAAATAAAAAAAATTACAAAGTCAGTATATATCGGGAAAATAGACAGATAAATGAATACTAACGACAAAAAGCGCCTCATTAAAACAAAGCAGTTTAATATGCATCTAAGTTTTAAATAGGTACACTGTTGCTGAACATTCATCACACTCTTTATAGAATCTCAAGAATAACATCTTCCACAACTATCTAATGTCAAATCCTGAAAGAGAAAATAGAAAAGTAAGCTAGATGACTGTATAGCTGTCAACTAGCCATCATTGAAAGTAATCCAAACCGTTTGTGTAGTAGGGATCCCTTTCATTGATCCTCCGACTGTGTTGAGTACCATAAAATTCTCTGCAAACTACAAGAACTGTCCATTGCTTTTTAAGAATCATCTCTTGCAATGTGTAAGATAACTCCTCGCATACATGATTTTGAAGTGAGCTATTGATTCTTGCCAGGGGGGTTCCTTGAGTAAGAGAGTTATATATATATATAAATATAAATTAGGTTAAGACTTGCGCTACAGCTTTATCTATATGTACATAAATACTGGAACTTTTCGTGCACAGGTTTTACAAAATAACGACAAAATACAATGTCAACGGTATTCTTGACAGCGCATAGCTCCTTTAAAAAAAAAAAAAAAAGGTACTATTCAGCAATCTTGTTTTCTCCTGCTGTAGCTGTTCCCCTCAAAACAAAAAAGAAACACAATCGCCCTTGTATATTGCAGCACAGCAGGCACACCCTCACATTCATATTATAATTTTGACTTTACGCAAGGACTCTGCACACATTTTGCGAAGCAACACACGACTGTGAGTTGATGACGACCACAGATGCATGTGGCTCCCGGACAGAAACTCCTGGGTCTCACGGCGGGAGTCATCGTTGAACATCATCGGCACGTACCACTGAACAAATGGAAGTGCGTCTCCCACGCGCTCGACTTTATAAGGGCCGGCCATGTGCGCAATCATGGGAAACACACGATGTGTGACACCCTCTACAATATCCACGCCATCACGCGGCTTCAGGGACAGAAGCGGCGGGGCAATGTCAATCACACCACTGCCCCCATGCACGCGGCGCTTGGTAAAACTCGCAGGGCCACCGGACTGCTGGTACACCCTGTGGATGTACTTATCATCAATCCAGTAGTAACGTGAGTAATAAATCATTCTGCCTGACGCAATGTCCAACACATACTTTCTGAAAGAAAAATCATAGGTGAGTACTCCCTTCGTTTTAGCAGCGGGCCATCTTTCGTTGGTCAGCTGAAAATGTATCTGGGCATGTCGAATAGGCACAGCGCTCACCTCCTCAAGTTCGTCCAGTTGTATTATCCCCGCGCGCAACCCACTCGGCGAACGCATGTCTTGCCAATGAGCGAGATCGTCCGCAATCAGTGCGCCACTGTCCATCTCCCAGTACCGCAGCTCCTTGTATAGATGGGCCAGAACACTCTGATCGCATACCCATGTGGCTTCCAAAACAGGAGTGTGTGTTTTCGTGTATTCCACAATGGCTTGGTACACCTCACGCAGTGCCCACACACGCGCAACAACAGTGCCGCTGTTCAAGTAGCGCATTTTGTTAAGATGCGACCTCACCCGTGGTGCGAGCACCATCCCGTGTTCCTCTGCGTATGTCTTCGATGCATTCGCCATGGTGTCATAATCCACTACGCAAGACGTCGATTCACTATAAAAGTGTTGAGAGTGGCAATTGCATTCCGCTGACACCACAAACGGTGCCAACTTGCGTCCCTCGCGCACCGCACGTGGATCCACCCCACGCGGGCTGGCAGCCGACTCGGCGATGAAGCGATCAATATACGGGAGCGGATCCATCCCAGTGAAGAAGGAGTCAGAGTCAGTGAAGATCAGCACATCCTCGTCAGACAGACCCGATTCAGCAAGAGTATTAAGCACAATATCAAGTTTACTTAAAAGCCGAAAGCCTTGATAATCATACCCAATGACAACTGTCGGCAGCCCGCTCATATACGCAGAGGCAACGTTGATGCACAGCTCATCGGTGATGTGTGTGCTGACAACAACAACCATCACACGCACCTCACCACCCCTGCCATCCGGGCGGCGCAGGTATACCTCCTCCTCATTCATTGGTGAGGATTCTAGGGATTGAGGTTCGCTTGAAGAAAAAAGCCACCAAAACAGCATGACCTGAAGCACAATGAGCAAACACACGGCAGCGCGCAATGCCCTCTTCTCGAATTTAGGCGACCTGAGCTTAACATGCCATTTACTGGCAATGGGTGCCATTGCGAGTCAAAAGGTTCTGATTTGAAAGAGAATTGACACTGAAAGACGCCACGCTGTGCACAGATGAAAGCCCTCTATAAAGACGCTGACAAAAGGTGTTTAACTATCAAAGAAAAATATTTGCAAGTGAGATAAGGAAGGTATAGCATTGCCACCTAGTACAAGTAAGAAAAAAGATATGACAAAAGTAGAGTATTCTACAGGTTTAACAGACAGCTAGTGTCTTATTCACCTTGAATAGTGATCAGTTCGATAGTCTGTTGCCATCACCATCGAGTGGAAGGACTAGAACAACCTCTTTATTCTTACGGCATGGGAAGTTCCGTACCACACTTCCAACATCCACAGTTGTAATGAGTCTCCGGAAGAAGCTTGACATTAGCATTTGCTATGGGATCACAGTGTATTTATACTTGATACAATGAAAAAAAACAAAGAAGAAAGCTGCAAAGTAGTGAAATCCACAACGCAACGTCGGATAACATACGTAGCAGCTCACTACAGCTAGCTAGTACGTGCCAGCTATGAATGAAGCAAAAAAAAAAGTCACAATATATCTGTGCTCAAAATGGAAAAAGGGAAAATCCACCAAGCAACATAAGAAAACCCCCTCATCTTTACAGTGAAAACAATACTACTGTCACAAAATGACAAAGTCCCATAACACAACTGCAGTTCAAAAAAAAAAAAATGGAGGGCTAAAAAGATATTAAATATCACATTTGATGTCATAAAAGAAAATGGAAGTATCAGAAATGGAAAGCAGCTAATTTACAAAACAACGTTGATTAAACACATGGGCTTACAAAGAATGAATCGTACAAGAACATCAGCAATGAATATACATCTCTACCACTGGAGCTTCTCACAAAAGAAAAAGCGGGTACGCTCAACAACAGCAAATAGATCTGTAGATAGACGGGTTAATACAAACAACTACCTGTCGGCACAACTGGTAAACTCTTTGAAATTTGAAGAAAAAGAGTTCAAAATAATAAGATACAAAGATTGTATAGATATAAAAAATGTGCCTTATAAAAATAAAAAAAAGCGGCAACATAACGTGAGCACCAGTTATATTGCATTGTCGCCGCAACAGCACAGCCAACTCTCTTTACCATGATGGCGCACTTTAAAGGAAGCTCCATCAAGCACATCCCAACAAGTGATCTTCTTTTTTTTCTTCGTAAACACCTATTTCCAGGTCTGCTCTGGCGCGTCAGCCACCATTGCAAATACCTCCTTACTAACAATCACCTAGAACTCCAAATGCGCAAAGACGTGGAGACCGGTCCCTCAGTCGGAGGGCGGTGCGGGGCTCAGGCTAGATCGGATGCTCGATGTGGATCGATGCCGCTTTCTGGGCTTCACCTCACCCTTTTTATCCATCCTTGTGTGCAAAGCCGAAGCGAGGAAGGGAGGGGAAACTATTAAGGGAGGGCGAGGGGATACGATCTGCTCGGGAGCGGAGACAGCAACGACCTCCTCATTCTTCTCCGGGGAGTCGATGAGGGCCGGAGCAGGTAGCTCGAAGACTTCGGCCAAGTACATGGCAAGCTCCTGGCTGTTGAAAAGTTTGTCTCGCTTTATCTCCTGTAGGTTGTACTTGTTTCGGATGGTTGCTAAAGCTGGGCAGATGAGGAAGTGACTCGAAGTTTCCATACACCTCGTGTGACGGAACCATGGGTCTCTCTTTACCCTGTACTGAGCATCGTTGTGGCATCTGTCTAGGTGTAATGCGAGGGAGGTATCATTGGCAAATGCCTTACTGCACTGCAGACAGAGAAGTCTAGTGGAGGGGTTCTGCACAGCAACACGCACGTCCTTCTTCGCAGCAACCGTGTACTGTCTCACCTCAGGGTGCTTTGTGCGCATATGGTAAGCAAGGCCGAACATGGATGTGTAGGGCCGCTTGCAAAGGCTGCACGAGAGCGGCGCGGGTCTTTCACGTTGGCTTCTGGTGTGCTAGAGTCTCCGACCTTATGCATCTGGTACACGTGCACGTGCATATTGCCCTTGTACGCATACTCGTTCGGACAGTACGGGCACTTGAATCGCTGTAACGTAACGAACTCAGCCTTTGGTCTGTGGCGTGGTGACTGCTCGCTATCTGGTCTCTCGAAGAGTGTCTCACCTGGATGATACCGCCGTATGTGTCTATTGACCGCGGTAGTGCGAAAATGTAGTCTACAGTAGGGACACTTCATCTCCACGTCGTCTTGCTATTCTTTACGATTTCTACATGCTTTCACACGTTGTTCTTCTGCTAGAGGAAGAGGCTTGTCTGGATGAACTGAGCGTGCGTGGCGGACCAGCCACAATGCATGATGCTGCTTCTCGCAGTACGGGCACTGATACTTGCCATCCACATGTGCACAGATGGGCCGCTTTTGAGGGGTGGGACATTCCGGGGGTGAAGGGCTCGCAACGCCTCCAGCGTTGGGACACTTATGCGCGTCAAAGTGACGCTGCACTGTGTATTCCTTACCGCAGTCCACACATCGAAAAATCGAGCCGTGGAGCCTGGAAACTGAGGCAGGGACTTCCAAACGTGGAACTTTGGGTGGGGACGGCGGCACCTCAGTGTGGTCAGTCAGCGCGTCTATCACCAATTTCCTCTTATCCACTACCGTTTCTGGGTGACTCTTAGTCATATGATCTGCGTAAGCCTCTCTCTCTACCGTTTGGAACTGACAGTCTTGGCAGAGAATCATCTGGCCACTAGGGGGGGCTACAACTGCCTTCCTCGTCACCGAGGCAGCCTGATTCGCTTGCAGCTTGTGCACAGCTGTGAGATGGGTGATCGCGCTCGAACGATTATACAGCGCCTTGTGGCACACCGGGCAGAAGAGTGATTGCCCTGCTCGTTCTGCAAACAATACTGCCCTGGTTAACATCTTCTCCAGCGCTATCCGTTTCCCCTGAGCGAGGCCGCACGCATTCCACTGCGTCACCCTCAAACTAGGTCCCGGATTTACCTCCACGTCACCGCACAGCTGAAGAAGGCTTTTGTGCAAGGCGCATTGTGCAAGTGACGACGCTGCCAGCCGGCGCTGGAAGCTGTGGGGCGTTGCAAGCGTACTGTGTGTCTCAGGTCTCTCAGACAAGGATCTACCCCAGGGCCTGTATGCCGAAGTCACGACCCCGCAAACGTACGCGAGGTGCATTTGCAGGCTTCTGGCTTCCCCCAACACGGGTTACTAGTCCCTGATGCCACGAAGAGGTGGCCGGCATCATCAGGGGAGAGAGGCCTATGCAGCTGCTATTTGACACCTCTTCTAGTAGTGGACACGCCAAGAGCACCAAAATATTCTTCGCCGCAGTGTTCATAATGAATAGCTTCTTTAAAGCGGAGGCTGTCGTAAGTGATGAGATGTCCGCATACCGAAAAACATTCAGTTTCTCTAGTAGCGTAAGATCCGTTGTAGTGATGTTGGAGACGTCAAATGCTCGTAGCGGAGTGAAGCCAGAAGGTGGCGCCAGATTGGAAACAGGTTATGGGAAAAGATGGAGTTCTTCTAGAAATGCATGATCTCCCAAAAAAAAAAATGCTTGTTTTCCACGCTCTAGATGCAGTAGTGAGTAAAGGGTGGTTTTATGGTGCGAGTCGTACGCCATAAAAGATTGAGGTTGTTGATGTCGCTTTCGCAAAGATCAAGCCTCTAAACGTTGGGACTATCAAGAATCCAGCCAAAAGTGTTGCGGCAACCCATTGGAGCACTCGACCGCACTGAAGGTTTCATCGTTTGCAACCGCCAAGCAATTGTCCTCATTGAAGTTTCGTTAATTATGGCATGTCATTCTATATTCTTCTCCGTTGAACTCTCATAAAATTCATCTTGGGCACGCAAGCAAACCTCAGCGCCTGGTATACGATATCAGCCTGTACTCAACTCGGTAGTGATGCGCGCGACTTGATGGGCAGCACACAACGCTAATACGATAGATCTCCAGCCACAGCCAGTGGTATTTCCATACTGTGCAATAAAAGCACACATAGGAAAAAAAAAGGGGCAAGAAATGTTATCTTCAGCAAAGCACACAGCAAAACTACTCTATAAAAAGGAAGTAAAGGACATTTTGAAAAAAGATGCGCTGGTACAAAAAGAGAAGACAAAAGGAAGATAGTAAACATAATTTTCAGTATATTGAAGAGAAAGAAAGAAAAACGATTGAAGAAGAAGGAATAACGATGCCCCTAGCTATAGGTACGCTGGCGAGTAGCTACTATATGTATGACCTTTGATGTTATTTTTTCTTTAATGCTTTACAACAATAAAAAAAGAATCGTGCTTCTGTGTTCCTCAACAACATCATAGATAAGCCTAACTTCACCTCATCGTCATTTCGTCCTTTGTACACGCCGATTACGATAAAAAGGCTAAAGTGGCTAATCAGTTCCATTCAAGATTCTCCGGCTTAATTGGCTTGCTAAGTGGAATGACACTACTTTTCGCGCGCTCCTTATCACGTGGCATCGCCTTGCGCATGTCAAGGGCATCCTCATCGCTCTTAAAGGGACCCTTTGGACCGTCACAATGATAGTACGATAACACTGTTCTGTAAATGATGTATCCCAATTGATGATACATGTCCTGTGCTACTTGGTTGCTTTTCCTTACAAACAAGTCGACAAAGTAAGCATTGTGAACATGAAGTGTAATCTTCTCCAGTTCCTTCATGAGCGTCTCACCCACGCCCAGGCGCCGAAAAGTCGGTGCAACCGTGACGGCAGATACGTGACCATGAAAGTCCTCCCCCATTCCTTCCGCTTTTCCCAAAGAATAAGCCATTGGAAGCCCAGTCGTCGGGTGAACGCAAATGCGCTGGTACTCAGGCCACTGAGTCATGTATCCCCCATAAAAGGAAGTGCTATAAGTCTCTGTTAGTTGATCTAAGTTAACAAAGTTAAATGACAACGTGTCAGTTAGACGCATATCGCGATATGTAGTCATTGCAGGTATTTTGTACCTATAGTTGGATATGTTTGCTTATCTTTGTATATGCGCCGTGAAACAACAAATACTAGTTTCTTGTGGTTTGCAAAGAAGAAAAAAAGACAGACTGAACAATTTAACAAAATATCAACAGTGTGCAGATCCCATTGTAAAGTACGTTTAATGAATACTCGCTTAGCAATCAACAGATTCCCTGCATCAAAGAAGCACATTAGATATATGACCTCAACTCTGCCCCAAGTTGAAGACACTGATGACACTTGAAACACCTAATCTCTCCACGTCTCCCTCTAAACTAAAGAGGCGCCTAAAGGACTAAATAAAAAAACGTTCTTCCACGTTGCATATTTGTTGTTGTTGTTGTTGCTTGTTTGTGTGCGTGGTCGCCTTAGACAGACACTCTGAATTCAGTTCAAAATAATAATCTTGTTGAGCGTTACTTGTTTTCCTTGAACTTAATAACAAAAAAAAACACGGATTCGCCTTACATTTCGCATAAGAAATTTTTAAAAAATCACGTGTGCTATGTGGTAGATATTTCCGCGTTGCATGCACACAGAAACTCATAAGGGAATCATGTGAAGGGGTCCGCACCTGTAACAAGCCACTTCACTTCTATGCATTCTCTATCAATACTTTCATTTTCATTTTTTTTGTTCTCTTTTTTTCCTTTTTCTTGAAGAAAATAGGGGTGGAAACATGCGTTATTGTTTCGATGAGTAGCATGTATGTTGCTCAATGTCACCCATTTAACAACAGCTACCAAGTAATAGCATTAAAAGCGGCGGGGTGGCGGCACAACACTCTTGCCATATTGTATAGGTGCCTTTGCTTGCCTAGGCTGGGGAGCGGCGGGTAGGCGAGGAGGAGCCGCGGTGCGCGGACGCTTACGGGCCGCCCCACCTTCGTCATCATCACTGTACGTCCGCTTGCGATCCTGCTCTACGGCACGGCGATCCAATTCATCCCAGCTTAAGGCGCTAGACTCATCGTCGTCGCCACTGCCATCGTCGGAGCTGTCCTCGTCGCTTTCTTCATCATCTTCCAGCCAAGAGCTGTCATCGTCATCTGATGACTCTTCATCCTCCTCCTCGTTGTATGTTGAGTCAGACATCTCCGATCCAGAATCCTCTTCATCATTGTCTCCACCGTTCATGAGGGCCCATCCCTCTTCCTCATCCCACGGATTCCATTCAGGATCGGCTGCGATATTCTTCATAATCTCTCGCCAGTTAATGTTAACGCCCGCTTCGACGTAGTACACCCCGGCGACCAAACACCAGTCTTTAATCGCATCAAGCTGTGCAGATGGAATAGCGTTGATAGTTGCCACTGGCTTGCTGTAGTCCTTTGGGACCAAAGAAACATCAATTGTGGATCCTCCCGCGATCACCCTTTCAAGAAACGCAACCTCAATCTCATCCACTCGGTAAGTAAAAGCAGGCCAATCGCTCACTGCCCACAGAACCTCTCGGCTGCCCTTGAACGTGGTAGCTGAGCGTGTATGAACACCATCGAAAGAAAAGTTGCGCATAGGTAGCTGAGTCTTGATCAACGACCCGCTCTTCTTCTCCACAGATGCAGCGAAGCCCTTGAAAATCTTGTTAATTTCATTGATTCGCATCTGGTCTCTCTCTTCTGCAAGGACTTCCTCTTCATACGTCCGGCGTGCTCCAGTGGCGGCCTCGCTGCTTTCCATCACCTCGGCAACAAACTGCAGCTCAGTCGCAGCCTTGCGTCCCAACTCCATTGGCTTTTTGAGAGTAATGTGGTAGATGACGTAAATAGTGTGCTGAGAAGGCTGAAAAATAACATTCTTAATATTATCAAATAGAATGTCTACTGGAGTTCCCCCGAGAAATGAGAACCGCAACCCATTTTCGTGAAGCTCAAGGTTCCCCACGCAGCCCTTACTTTGACGGCCAACAGCAATAGGAGGCCTCAGCTTGACATTCATAAGACGTGCCTCGGGTGTGCCGATGATTAGCCTACTTGTTCCTGTTGCAGTCATGCTACGCTTTCGAGCCGCGTCTTCATTACGAATGCGCTGCAAAACAGATTGTATGGCAACCTGGACATCAGTGAATACATCCTTTGAGCAACGATAGTTGAGCTCCTTAACAAATACCTTTGTGCGGTTCAGCTTATAGGCCACGTTGGATTCCTGGAGTGAGTGAAAAACCACTGTCATCGTATACGCATCCCCTTCAGTCTTAACATCGACCTTGCTTATCGTAGAGATGTGAAAAGAAGTGCTGCTGCCACAAATAGGAAACCATACCACCTTCTTATCAGATTGCACAAAAATGCCCTTTCTCGCACCATCTGGGGGTACCTGGTCGTCCTTCAAAAAGGGATTTATGTCGCCTCTCGAAAGCTTACCAATTTCCTGTGCGTAAAGCTCCTCCGATGGTGACTGAGCCACCTTCTTTCCACCCACTGCGGCAAACTCAGCGCGTAGCTCAGCCAGCAAGCGTCGGAGCTCGGTTTCCCTCTGTGCTTCTCGAGAAACAATAACAGTGTCAGAGGCACCCTGGCGAGTAATCTTTGTGAGATCACGCCCTGCGCGTTTATCGTCTGAATCACCAGCTTCCTCACCATCCATGTTTTGGTAAAGTATCTCGTCAAGCCGGCGCGCCACCTTGGTCTGAAGAATGGCCGCGCCATCCTTGACAATCACAGTGTCTGCCAGCTCCACTGCATACGTGCCACTGGGGTTTTCGCCTTCATCTGGCACCTCGTCTAAAAAGACACGTACCACAAAGCTCATGTCATCCTGGACAACTGCTACGCCCTTCTCTGCAATACTTCCACGAGGTTCGAGTACCAAAAGGCCAGTTGAAAATCCAAAGGACTTGCCCAAGTACTGTGAAAAGTATGCGTTTCTTGTGTTAGCAAACTCAACAACTTGACTGTAAATGTCCTTGAGCACCGCGCCTGGACGAAGCAGTTTTAAAACCTCCTCGCTCACATCGTAAACAAAGTCGTAGGCTTCCTTAACATTCGATGGAGCATTCGACTCAACAATCAGTGTACGCGCCATGAACGCAGCGTTGCTGTTATTCTTTGCACCAAAGCGAACAACAATCACGTCTCCGCGCGTAGCAACACTTGTAGCATCTCTCAGCTGATTGGCATCCACTTGCATATCTGCAATGTACGTCCCTTTGTGAAAAATGCAGGGCGTAAGGAGAGTGGCAAGGGAAAACGCTGATGTGTCGAGTGCCTCAAGTCCTTCGATCGTGTTTGGGTGCTCCAGTGTCTGGCAAAGCGACTCCCTCAGCTCCAGCAGCATCTTTGGTGAAGCAGAGGACAGCTGATCCTCAATCTGTCTGCGGGCGTAGCGGCGAAAGACGGCCTTGCAAAGGCCAGCAGCCTTCTCGATGCTCTCCAGCGCCCCTGTATCCTTAACAAAGAGCAGTTCGCCAAAAAACTGCGCAGCCTCCACCAGCTTGTCGCTGCCTGCCGCACTCTCCTTTACAACAGACATAAATGTCGTAGCAAAAGAGCCCTCTTGAATCGAAAACTCCTTTAGCGCAGCCGCCGCAACTTTATCAGACAAAGCATCCAGTATGGCGCCTTTTCCGTTCCCTTCGTTAAGGGAACTGACCACTTCAATTTTGTACTTGCTCATCTCTGGGATCTGTACGTTGATGTTTCCATCGTGAAAAATTATAGCACTTTCCTTCGTTATGATAGAGGCCACATTTGCCACAGGCATGTTGGCATTCAAAAGGTACTGCAAAACTGCCTGCCCGCGTTGGTTTTGATACGTATTTGGGGTAATGTCTCCAAAAACAAAAACAAGGGCACTGCACTGCCTACCAATTGAGTCCGTTGTAGAAGCCCATGACTGCAAAAGAGAAGACAAGCGGGCAGTAGACAAAGTGAACTGCTGCATGGGGAAGAAAATGTATCTATAAATTGCCGCTACCTTAAATGAATGTTATTAGTTTTTCGCTGTGCCTAATTCGTTAAAGAATATAAATGTTGCTAGAAAAAGAAATGTGTGAGAAAAAAAAAGCAATATTAAGCACTACAGGGTTCTGTTTCCTTCTTGGACATACGCTGTAGAACAAGTATTTCTGTTCAGTAACACATTTTCGCTCAAATCATCCCAGAAAGCAGAGAAAGAAAATAAAATGGATATGCAGTCTTTTATATTTACGATTATGGAAGTCACTTGCTAGGATGCAAACAAGGATTTTCTTCAAATGCCCATTGCTGATAAAACCAGTAGCCCATGTTAAAGTGCATTTGAGAGATAATTGAGTCAAAATAGTAATAATAATAAGTTAACATTCACTAGGTTTACAACACGTTTACTAATGTGATCAGAGGTGAAAAAGAGGGCAGAAAAAGAGGGTTCAATCACACTTCGGCTTCTCGTGGCACCTTCCCTGCTACTGTTCCTCTATCATTCACACAACTCCGTTTCCTCCATACTCATTCCTCCTTGCGTCATGCAAAACACAGGCGGAAGACGCATGTTGAACGTAAAAGAAAAGTTCCCACAAGTATGCCACGCCTTTTGTAAGAGAGATAAAGACTCGGATTCTGGAGAGAAAAAGGCAGCCATGTCCCAACTAACAGAAACTGCCGCCGCCCCCCCCCCCTCCTCGGCCGGGACGCCCGGCCTCGCAACAAAGAAAACCAATTCGAGCCCGCCCGCGCGCTATGTGAAAATACTCAAACTTTCAATACATGTCCTCCCCCTTCCTCTTTTTCTTTCTTTCGCTTCTCTCTGCCGTGAATAAAGCAAACAGTAGATCACAGGATTACAGTTGTTGTGAAAGGAGCAAGAGCGTATGGAGGATAGTGAGCCGATTCACATACCGAAAAATCGAAACGGCGGCGTGTTCATCGACGCAAAGGATGTTACATTCCATTCAAATGACTTTGAGTGGGATGAAAAGATAGAAAGTTTATCAGAAGCGGAACGTAACTTGGTGAAGGCCTACATATTGTTATGCACCGAAGCACTGCAAAAATGTGAAAGCACACTACACAGTACTGAGGAGCGTCAACCAGAACAACCAGCCAGCGGCGATTGTGGTATCATCGCTTCAAATAAGAAGAGTTCTTGGGAAAAGCACTACACCACCAATAAAAATCATTTCCCAATCAAGAACACAATTATACACGCCTTTCCACTTATTAGGACATTTCTTGATGACACACACGAAGCTCCGATGATTCTGGAATGTGGATGTGGGAAGGGAAGCACGCTATTACCGTTATTGAGGGAATGTACGAATGCGAATGCCCAGTTTGTTGGGTTTGATGTTTCTTCTTCTGCCATCAGCTATTTTGCCAAACACGAAATCGCTGTTCCCTTTGCTGAACAGAAGCGACTTCATGTATTTGATTACGATATTATGTGTGATATAGAGCCTGTTCAACGAGAGAGGAACGATGAGCCAAAGATAAAGAAATTAAAACCCGAGACTACCTCACTGGCGCAGAAAATAAACATTTACGCTCCATCTCTAGAAGGTAGAAAGTACGATGTTATTTTACTGGTATTTGTTCTTTCTGCGTTACCAAGTGTGGAGAGCATGATATATGCGCTGCGTCAACTAGGTAGTGTGCTGAAGCCTGGAGGATTTTTGTTTTTTCGTGATTATGGTTTCCCTGATCACAACTTTTTCCGCTTTGCCACAAAAAATGAAGGAAAGCTACCTGGGTTGTTTTTTCAAAAGGGAGATGGAACTTCACAGTTTTTCTTTCAAAAGGAATATACACGGCAGCTTCTCCGCGAAGCTGGATTCAAGGAAGTTGAGGGCCATGAGCTTTGTTATCACTGCAATAGAAGGGAAAACAGGAAAAATGGCAAGCGGATGGATAAAATATTTCTTAATGGTACGTTCACTTTAATGTAAGCGCGAAATAAGTTTTCTTTTTCTATTTGATGGTCCACTCCACCTAACATTTTGGGTTTTGGATTGCGAAATAAATTTAAACTGTTGCCATCGTCTATAAACAATGCGATACTACGCCTTTCTTACTTTGCTACGCAGAAAAATGCATGCGTTGTGCCTGGGAAGCTAACATAAAGATAACTTATCTATGTTTTGAAAACAACCATTATTACAATGCCACCTACGGTTTTTGTGTGTACTTAAATATATGCATTGTTTTCTTTCTTTCATTTTCCCTTTTCACATAATAACGAGCATTTATGTGCTAAGATTACAAAAATAAGGTAGAGAACGTTTTGTAAATCTCGTGTTTTTCTTTTTTTGTTTCCCCCTACTGAGGTGGTATTAGCGCAAAGGACTGCAAGAACGACTGTTTTGGAGCATGGATTCACAAAAAGAAGTAGTGCCAGCAGGCGGTCAAAATGAAAGCACTGAAGGCGACGAACGGCGCTTCGAGTTGAAAAAATGGAATGCTGTTGCGATGTGGTCGTGGGATATTCAAGTGGACACCTGCGCCATTTGCCGCAATCACATTATGGATATGTGTGTCGAGTGCCAGACTAATCAGGGCACGTCACCAACAGACTGTACAGTGGCATGGGGTATGTGCAACCACGCTTTTCATATGCATTGCATCTCACGATGGTTAAAAACAAGGAATGTGTGTCCTCTGGATAATAAGGAGTGGGTATATCAAAAATGGGGTGCGTAGGTTGAACAGATGGCGTACAACTCCCTTTGCAGATTGTTTTCAGCTCCATTGAGATTTTCAAGTTTCCTTATATGTGGCATGTTTGACTATACAAAAACAGTGAGGGTGGATATGGCGCCTCTACTCATTAGCAAGTACAAGCTATTTCAATGCATGCTGAGCGCATGCATGACGTGAGAGCAACGTGGTGTATTAAAACGCTTGAAAAGAAGGAGAATTAATTATTTTGTGTACCTTATTCGCGAGTAAATTGAATTTTGATGCTCGTTTTGTATGCAACTGGCTATAAATATTGCTTTGACCCTTTTTTATGTTCTCTTTTTTCTTTTTGTGATTGTTCACGTTTTACATATCAATACATGTGCATTATCAGTCTCCCATGCACGAAAAGCAGCACTGGCATACATAAGAATAAGTATCTGCACACATGTTGAGTACTTCCACAAGGTACTGTTTAGCACACACGACGGCAGTTAGTTTTGCTGTCAAACAGAGTGTAAAGGCACCGCCACATGGCTTAAGGTTTAGCCAAATGCTTGGGACGGGACACTTTTTGCTCTCTGGTGACGTAAATGGGGCAGCATTGCGTGTTGATTGTGACGTTTCTGCGTCGCGCAACAGTAGGCACATTGGCTATGGAAAAGCAAGGAACGGAGCGCGAAGGGTGAAGGCAGAGAGGATTGAAAATGGAAGTAAAGCAATATACTTTATGTGCAACATCTCTGTCTTTGGGCATGCATTTCCTTTAGCTGTTCAAGCGAGCTGCCATACACTTTTAGGACAACTTGTTATCGACAGTGTATGCTTTCATGCCATGCCCCATTTACAAGCAGAGGACCTTAATGCAGTAGAATCGCAAGCTGTGTATCAGGGTCCTTCCATTACTCAATCGTTTTTGGCTGATTTAGTGGTAAAGAGGGCACCCCTTTCTTGCCCTCTGTGGAGTCCACGTCAGGCCGCCTCAAGACCTTTTGATGCTTCAATGAATTACTCTATTTCACATTTTTCAAAATTTGGTCATATGCCAGTTCACACACTGAATCCCACGCTTGCCAACGACATAGCTCAGTTGTTGAAACTCTATGGTGTTGACGATGATGTGGCACTATTTGTGGAAGACGCCGCTTATCGTGTTGCCGATCAGGAAATGCATGCGTGGAGTAAAGTTATTGGACGCTTTTTACATTAACCTACCTTTTTATTGCCACTGATAAAGAGAAGCAGATTATGTTGCTACTTGGAGCCATGTCCTCCACCTATTTGGGGTTATATTTAAAAAACAAACAAAATGTATTTATACCTTACTTTCCTTAGTTCGCTTTATTCATTGGTGCGATTGTTTTGTGTAATTACTGTTCATTTGTTTCTCTATATATGATTTTCCTTGTTTTGTATTGAAAACCCCCACAACGAATACTCTCTAAGTCATTCAGCCTTTCAGCTTACCCTTAACACAAAAGCCATGAAGAAGTTCTTGTTGGACACCCGTGCTACCCTCGGCATTACATCCAAGGACGATACTGCCAACGCTGCGAAGGATAACGAAGTCAAGGCAGTGAATGAAGCGCTGCACCAATACACACGATCACTCGAAAAGATGAAGGCCGCCTCTCTTCAGGTCGCAGTGGCAATGGAAGGTCTTTCCAAGGCTGTGGCCAAGATGGGCGAGACAAAAGACGACTCTGACAACCTCAGGAAGATCACTGCCGACTTCAGTGAAGCTATGGCGAGGATTCATGAAGAGAATGCTGCATCTTACGGTTCTGCCCTGGATGAGTGCAAGTTTGACGATCTTCATAAGAAGCTTGGGGAGTGCAAGGAGCTCAACAAAGCCCGCGACAAGGCAAAGATTGAGTACAACAGCAATCGTGACGGACTGGAGCGGAAGGTGGACATGTACAAGAAGCTCCGCAAGGACTACACGACTAACAAGAGCTATGACGAAGAGGTTGCCAAGCGTGATGTTCTTGAGAAGGAGCTTAACGCTGCCGAAAAGAAGTGTAAGGCTTCCTTTGTTGAGCTTGAAGCTGAGAAGAAGAGTGAGTTCTTTATCGTCATGAAGAAGCTCACCAAGTCCACTTCTGAATACTTTTCTTCGATGGACAAGGAGGTGCGCGCCTTTTCGGGCGGTCTCGACAACATCAAGAATTAGTGTTTGATGAAGTACTCTTCTTTATTTAAGCATTATTATTATTATTATTATTACTTTTTATGTGCATGCGCGAAAGAAAAAAGAAAAGAAAAAGAAAACATGACAAATGATTATATAAAAAAAACGTAAAGCCGTAGAAGCGCGCACTTTATTCTTTCCTTTTTACCCTCCATTGTGGGCTTAATTTCTATATCATTCATTTTTATATTTGTGAATATCTACTGTAGAAGGGACGACCATGTTATATATGCTATCGTTGTTTTCAGCGAAGGGAGAATAAGGATAGTAGAGTTTCATACATATCTGACGACGCCCGTTCGGATCATTTACTTTGTTCTATGGTTTTAAGGCTTTTGAGGCTGAAAAACAAATATATACATTCTAAAAAAGGAAGCACCATAACGGTATTATCACTGTTGAAGATTTTTGCTGATGTGGATTATTTGTTTACGGAGCTTTTGTGTTTATGTTCAAAATGAAACGGGAAGGTAGTACTAATATGTTTTCCTTTTGTAATTTGTTGATATCCTTTCGCTTCCTCTCCCTATTTATGCACAATAGTACTCTTGAAGTTTCTCAGCCTCTCAACTTATCTGTAACACAAAAGCCATGAAAAGCTGCTGAGGGAAACCCGCGCCACCCTTGGCCCTTCGCCAAAGGATGATAACGCTGATCATATTTTGAAGGAAAACGAAAATGATGCAGTACATGGCGCCACTCATGATTACACCCGATCACTCGAGAAGATGAAGGCTGCCTCTCTTCAGGTCGCAGTGGCAATGGAAGCTATATCCACTGTTATGGCCAAGATGGGTGAGACAAAGGACGATTCCGGCGTTCTCAGGAAGATTACCACCGACTTCAATGATGCAATAACGAAGATTCATGAGAATAATGCCGTTGCTTACGGTTCTGCCCTGGATGAATGCAAGTTTGACGATCTTCATAAGAAGCTTGAGGTGTGCAAGGAGCTCAACAAAGTTCGTGACAAGGCAAATATTTACTATGATAACCATTTTGCTATGCTGGATAAGAAGGTGCAGATGTACAGGGAGTTGCACAAGGACTACAAAGCCAACGAGGGCTATTCTGAAGAGGTCGCCAAGCGTGATGCACTGCAGAAGGAGTTGGACTGCGCGAAAAAAGGTCACTGCAAAACTATTGCCGAATTTGAGGTGAAGAAGGGTTTGTTGTCATCATGGCCATATTTACGCATTTTTTATTGGGCTATTTTTCTGCGTTTGAAAAAGAGTTTCAAGCTTTTGAAGACGCGCTCAACAAGAATAATAGTGATAATTAGCCAAGCAGTAGATCGTTGAAACTATTACATAATTCCCTTTTTCGTGCATGTAGTATGTAAGCAGGTGCATGAAACCTTTTTTTTGTTGTCTCCCTTCATATCCCATTCTACTTTAATATATTGTAGTACTTTTTGTGTTGAATATACGATCGCGTTTTTTTTTTTTCTAATATTCAGGTTCATTGATAGCGATCAGAGAGATGTTTCTTTTTTGATGCGCAGTTGAATCGAAGCATAACATATTTTCTTCGCATATTCGACCTTGTTGTAGTATATGTAGAAGTTGCGATTTTCTTTTTTGTTTATTTAATGTGCCTTTATATTACTGCGACGATAAAAGCAGTTTTAGTGTCTTTAGATGTCGTCAGTGCTTTGGCGGATTAAAAGAGCTATTTTTGTTTCTTTATTTAAGCCACTTTTGTGTGAGGAAGTGAATAACTGTGCAGCGGCCCATATCGTTGTACGCAACCTTGTGAATCTTTGGGAACCACTGTTTTTTTTTTTAACTAATTTGAAAGCGAGAGATTGTTGTGAATGGATCTAGGTGCATTTTGGCACTACTGCCTTTGTGTTAGACTTGTCACATGCAAATGTCTTTTATTGCCATTATCTGCTACTCAACCCCTCTTTATATTCTACTTCTCACAAATCTTTTTTTGCTCAATTGTATTCTGTTTTGTGCATGTACCTTTTAAAAGATCAGGATATTACAGCTACCCCGTCCACATACAGAAAAATCTCACCGGCATACTTTTTCTTTAAAGCTTCTTTCTCTTCCTGTTCGCAATGGACTTCAACAAAGAAATGAATAAAGGAATGAACAAAATTAAGGCAACATTGAACCTCGCACCCAAGACGCATGATGACGATTATGAGCACCGCAAGGCGGCTTTAAAGGACCTGGTTGATGGTGTTCACGCGTATAAAGCGGCAATGACCAAAGTTCAGGCATCCATGAAGTCAGCCATGGAGGCTCTTGGGCAGGTGAACAAGGCGTTTGACAAGCTGGCAAACAGTGGTGACGAAGACGTAAAGCTTCAGGCAGTCGCCAAGAACTTTTCAGACACGTACCATCGTTTTGACTCTGAATACTACGCCGAATATAACAAATCCATGAATGCCGATGTTATTGGTGGAGTGAATACCTTGAAGACGCTCTACGAAGAGTGCATTGACATTGAGACCGAGCGCAGCAAAATGCGTTCTGAGTACGATGTGTACCGCGAGGAGGTGTCTAAAAAGGAGGCCGATTATGCAAAGAAGGGGAAGGACCTTTCTACTTCCAAGAATTACACTGCCTCTGTGGAGAAGAGAGATGAATTCAAGAAGCAGTTTGAAGCACAGGCTGAAAAGTTTAAGAAAACCCATGACGAGCTAACCAGAAAGAAAGTGAGCACCCTCTCGGCTTGCATGAACAGCTTTTTTGTTTGCTCTCAAAAGCTATACAAGAGCATGTCAAGCGACTTTGCTACTCTTCATGGAGTTGCTGCGAAGTAATGTCACGGTGCTGCAAGTGCAAAGCGTTCACAGTATATCGGACTTTCATCTTTTACTTTTACTTTATCCACATATATATTGATGAAAACATAATACACCCACATTAACTGCATATATCTTTTGAGCTTCGCAATAGAAATGGCGATCTCTGTAGAACATATCCGCATATATTTATATGTACATCCAGCAGTACGAAAACGGTTTTATGTACTGCGGATGATATCAAAGATTATATATATATACGTTCATTCACTTCATTCGTATCAAACAATTCCTTTTTTAAATCGTTTATGTGCGTACGACATCAGTCTTTGTTTTCAAATTGCTAGTATCATTTGGCTAGTTTTTGTTTTTTTAATGGGAACGCAATGAAGGACGAAGCGACAGCAATGACTATGGGAAGCGCCGAAGAGGATATGCTATTCGATAGAAAAGGCCAGCTTGTAGTCTACAAAAGTCAGTGCTATAGCACATTGTGAGCTGCTTAAGAACTCATTTTCTTTATTATTGTTACTTTTTTAAAAAATAGGTCTTTGTTGGTTCTTTTCTTCAGTACTGAACTTTTTTTTGGTTGGCTACCTCATATAACTAACTATCTTGATTTTTGTTTTTGCCCTTTGTCGTACCTCCATACGTGCGATTTATCAGCACTTCTTCATTCCTCACTATTTCCTTTTTTCTTCTTTTAAGTGATTGCTATCAACTAAAGCACAAGCAGTTTACCTACTTTTTTTCCACTATACTTTCTACTATACCAGGTCCCCCTCCCCCCACAAGGACGGCTGCCATGAACAAAATCAAGGCAACATTGAACCTCGCACCCAAGACGCACGATGAGGATTACGAGCGGCGCAAGGCTAGCCTCAAGGAGTTGAGTGACGCCATCCACACTTACAAGTCGGCAATGACCAAAGTTCAGGCATCCATGAAGTCAGCCATGGAGGCTCTTGGGCAAGTGAACAAGGCGTTTGATAAGCTGACCGATGACAGCGATACGAACGCTCAAATTCGCGACTTGGCTCAAGCATTTTCCGCAAGCTACGATCGAATCACAGGAGATTACTATGCGGAGTACAGCAAAACGATGGATTCCGAGGTGGTTGGCGGGATGAACACTTTGAAGACTCTTTATGATCAGTGCTCCCGGATCGAATCAGAGCGCAACAAAATGCGTTCTGAGTACGACGTGTACCGCGAGGATGTGTCGAAGAAGGAGGCCGAGTACGCAAAGAAGGGGAAGGACCTTTCTACTTCCAAGAGTTACAGCTCAAATATCGCCAAGCGAGATGACTACAAAGGACGCTACGAGACGGAAGATGAAAAGTACAAGAGTGCTCATGATGAGCTCCTCTCACAGAAGGCCTCGACCGTGCTTGCGTGCATTGACAATTTCTTCAAGTGCTCCCAGGGACTGTACAATGGTCTGGACAGCGAGTTTACTGCACTCCACGGCACCTCTCTAAAATTGCTCTAGGGAGCTTCTGCAGTATTTGTGATCTTGTATTGTGATGACAGCCGGCGAGCGAGCGATGCTGTGTTCCCAATATTTTTTTCTTGTAATGCATATTGTCGGTTCCTTTACTTAACAAGTCAGTGTGTTTCTTTGACTTCAAAAAATTACCGAATTTGCATTTTTTTTGTACTTTATTTTGCGCTTGCTGCGCGAACCAATACCTTATAGTAGAAATATTTATGGTATTGTTAATAATATTATTGTTGTTTTATTTTGCTATATCGACACTGTAGTTAGACTACTTTGCGGAAAAACAATAAAAGCAATGAGTAATCCACTAGTAGATCTGCAAAAAGTGCTGAAAGAAAGGGTAATTTTATATTGTCTTTGAAAAAAAAAAAATAGAATAAAGAGAACACATTCACAACCGAGGCTTTCATCATTCCTTTTACGCGGAATGGGACAAAGAGCTTATTAACTCTCTGAAGAGCGCATCGTGTGTTCAAGTTTGGTTCGCGTAAAGCCACTCTTATCGGTTTTTTCTTTTCGTTTATTGTTGTACACAATCTTTGTGGCATCTATACTCTTCTTTAAACATATGCCTTCTCCATTTTTATTCTTACCCCTTTTCTTCTTCTTGAGCCTAGTAGTCGTCAAGAACGAAACAAATGTCTGAGATAGATCCATTTAACGAATCGGTGGAGGAGCTACGCCAGCTGATTGTAAAAGCAAAGCTTCTTGAGCAGGAGACAAACAGTAGTGGTGTGGTCACATCTGAAAAGATGAGCGCTCTCACTGACGTACGCACAGCTGCTGAGGAAATGCTAGAGATGCTGAAGGAGATGCTGCGTGTGTTGGAGCAGCGTGGCGGCAAAGTACACGGCAGGACCTTCTCGGCCAATGAAGTTCTAGATAGGCAGAATACACTGCGTTCCCTGGAAGCGGAAGTGCAAAACATGATCCAGTTCTCAAACAAACTGTCATCAAAGCACATGTCGGGCGTGCGGGCTGCTTTTCCAACGGCCAACGAGAGCAGCGCTACGGGTCCAGATGAGTATATCATGAGCCAACAATTGGCACAGGAACAGGAGTCACAGATGCAGGACGAAGTAATAGACAGACTTACTTACGGTCTTCAAGAGTTGAGGGAAACTGGCGGCGCTATCAATGAAGAACTTGCCACACAAGAAGTCATTCTTACTGACGTGGAGCGTGACATATCTGGTGTACAGGTTCGACTGCGTGCGGCGAATGAAAAGGTTGACAAGCTACTTGCAAGCATGTCAAACAAAGGGAAGGTGTGCACCATTGTGGTGCTGATATTTATTCTTGTTTTTCTTGCCTTTTTTGCATTTTAGGCGCCATTTTTTGCTATTTGTTTTTTTTTTCCTTCACTTGTTTGTAGCCGCTTTGATAGTTCTCTTTCAATCAAAATTATATTTATTGCTTAAAAAGTTAACTATTTGTCAGCACTGGTAGTCGCGTAGACATTCGTCGATGTGAGGCTATTCACGCTTCATAGTTGTTACTGCATTGTATCACCCGCCATCTCTTTCTTCTCCACGTTTCCCCTCTTTTTGATTTTTTTGCCTTTTTTTTTCTTTTTCATCATCTTAATATTGATTAAAGTAATGTCAAAGACAGCAGAGATTTCCGCGGTGTTGCGCCGCTCATCGGAGAGCAGCGCTGAGCGGATCGCGCTCGTATTTTATGCACTAAAAAGTCGAAACATAATTGCTAGCGGTCGCACTGCGTCGGAGGGCAGAGGAAGTGATGGGGTGGATGCTGAAGGAGGTAGTGATTGGAGCAAGCTCTCTCTTCCGTCACTGTTGACTTCTTTACATTTTTCGTTCCCGCATGTCACTCCACGTTTCTTATTTGCGCTTGGCATTAACGGAGTAGTTTTGAGAAGTCCTGACTGTGGAGTCACGTGGAAGCGCATATTTACTCGCCAAGATACTGAGGAAAGTGGTGGACTTTCTCTTGCGTGCCCCACATCTTCCGCTGATGCAGCAGACGGTGATCTCGGGTCTATTACAAAGTTGCTTTCTTCATGTGAAGAGCCAGACGGAGAAGAAGCCTCTGTGTCGCGTACATCTCAGAACACCATTACATCCATAAGTACCCGCGGGGATTGTGTGGCTATGTGTGGCAAGGGTGGCTTTTTTGCCGTGTCCGTCGATCGGGGAGTATCATTTACTACCGCCTCTAACCACCTTGTGTCTTGCCTTGAAGCAGAGCCAGAGCGTGTTGCTGTGCTTAGCGACAGTTGTGTGCTTGTGGCTAGCTTGCATAAAGTGGCACTTGTACCCATCACTGCGTCTGTGTTTGTCTCTGTCACTCTCGGCACACCGCGCGTTATCTTCACGTGCGCTGGAGGTATATGCCTGCTTAAAGTGGTCTCGGCCTTGGTGAATAGTAGCACTGGTGCTATGGACATTGTCGTTGCCGAGTCAGGTCTTCTTCACCTATCCTTTAATAGTGGTGATGACTTTCTTTCATTTAGGCATCAACTAGGCTCCGTGCGCGACGTGGATTCGCTCGCAGCAGTGCGCCATTGCCTCCGTCCACTATTTCCCGCAAGTTCGCAGTTGCTGCAAACTCTTGTGGAGGCACCAGCTGCACCGAGGCGAAGCAACGAACCCGCATCACACGCCAATAAGACGCCACTTGCGTATGAATATGCGTGCGGCTACAGTTGCGATATTAGCAACATTGTAGTGGACACGGCGCGCTCTTTCGAAAGGCTTCCCACAGCAGATGGTGTTTATCACCGTGCTTTTCTGGCAGTTGGCACTGGGGCAGAGGTGCTTCCCTATGACTACTCATGTATCTTGCATCTTGCCATTCGTGTGGTAGGGAGCCAGGTGACTGTATTCACTGTGGCTACGAACGTTGACTACATTCCATTCTCACGCTCAGGCCCAGGTGAGCAACTAGTATGTGCGGTGTCGAGCGGAATGGAGGGCTTTACAGCTGCGCGTGGTAACTCATGCGGCGTCAGTTACTCGAAGGATTTTTGTAGTTGGTCAATGCCGGCGAAGTCAACCGTGGTTGCCATCGTTCCATCTGATGCTGGCGAACTAATTGTTGCGAGTCAGAGAAATACTCTCTGGGTGGTGGGAAAGGGCGAGGCGGTGCGTGTCATCCCCGCCGATACACGTGTCCCATCGCTGCGTACGGTAGTTGCTTTATAGCAAAACATGCGTGTGTATGTACAGTCGTTGTTACTGACCTTTTTTTTTTTCCTTGTTGCACACCAGTTGCATATTGAGTAAGACAATGCATGCATGGGTGCGTAGGTGTTCTAGTTGTATCAGCGTCGGCATGAAATACTGTCTTGCAACGGCTTAATGGTAAGCGTATTCTGAAGACAATGTCCGCAAGGGAAATCACTACAATCTGCCACAATGTTCATTTTCATTTATTTTTTTTTGTAATTACTTGTCGCTGGTATTGAGAAGCTTTTTGCTGCTGCATCACCCGTACGTGCACCTCGGCTCTATACACACATTTCTCATTTTCTTTGTTGTTTACTATCGTTTACAATATAGTCTTATATATATATTTGGAACCCCATGGGTCAGTCCTGTATTTCGAGTTCGCATGGCGTAGCAGATGGGAAGGGCAAAGCGAAGCGTGGAGGAAAAACAAATAATGCTGCCGCGGATGATGCACAGAAGAGTGATGTCACGGGCAAGCAGTATCGCGAAGACGCTGAGGAGAATAAGGCCATTCACACTGTCAATACCTCCACAATCGAAAAGGTTCAACAGAATGACCTTCCACAGAGCCCCCATCAGTTCGATGTCGTACGAACTATTGAAGCACTCCAGCATACGATGAAGCCAACCGTGTCGGCTGTGTCCCGTGGGTTGCTACATGAGGGCTTTCGGCAGTTCACGCCGATTTTTGCCAAGAACACAGCGGCACTTTCAGTGGCCTCGTGCCAGCGGGCGGGATGGGCAAGACACATTTTAGCAGGAGGGGAGGACTGTAGTATCGCCCTTGCCAACTATGAGACGGGCCACGTTCTGCGACGCTGGGTGTTTGCCCATAAGAAAGATATTAATGCCATCACGCGGCCACTCCCCAGTGGCCTTTTCGCAACGTGCAGTCGCGACAAAATAGTGAAGGCGTGGAAAATGGATAAGGACGATCCTGCAGGTGAGTTCACAGGCCACACACTTAATGTGTCTAGTGTCGATCTTCACCCTGGGGGGAATCTAATTGTCTCAGGTAGTAAGGACAACACAGTTCGCGTGTGGGACGTTGCGACTGAGGCGGAGCTCTTTTGTGGAGATGTTAAGTTGAATGTCGTCCATTTCGTGCGTTTTATGCCTGCGCTAAGTTGCGTTGTGCAGGGAGGAGAGGACCTTGCGGTGCGTGTGTGGGACCTACGCACCGATGGTAGTGGCATGACACTATCGTCGACGATAGAGGGCATGGACTACTTTCCTGTGTGCTGCGAGACGATTGACACACGCCCTCATTCGCTTCTCACTGGGCACAACGGGGTAAATGGATGCGGCTCCTATATTTCAGAGTGGGACCTTCGCACTGGGAAGCGCGTCCACGTGTATGAAGGGCATACGGGCACAGTTTCCTGTTTGCGCACTACACCC
The DNA here is from genome assembly GCA_030849805.1 of Sergeia podlipaevii. Lineage (NCBI taxonomy): Eukaryota > Euglenozoa > Kinetoplastea > Trypanosomatida > Trypanosomatidae > Sergeia > Sergeia podlipaevii. The sequence continues at coordinate 17,962 of JASANZ010002084.1, read as the reverse complement.
GAGAGGGTTTATGGTGCTGGTATGTTTTTCAGCGCGAGCGACGATAACTCTATAGGAGTGTGGTCGCTAGAAACTGACAACGCTGTGGAGGTGGTGTCTTTGCCAAGCAATCGCAGGTTCATAATACCAGAAGGGCGTATCACTAGCTTTGACTGCGAGGACGAGGGTGATCTGATTACCGCTCATTCAAATGGGCCTCTCACAGTGTTTCGTCCTGTGAAGAAAGGCGGTTTTGTGACGCCAACCCAGCGGTTTCGCTATATAGGAGTCATGACAGGGCGAGGGTAAGAAGTATTGCAAATGTGAGGGAGGAGAGAGGGAGAAGGGGAAGCATTTTCACACAGCCCGCACAGTATATCTCTCTCTGAAGTGGCTTGTTTCTTGTACTTTTCGTTTTGCCTTCTTGCTGTTATGTTGCTAATGCCATGACTTTGTAGTGACGAGGCCATATTCCAACATGATTGTAAGAAAATTTCATTTATACTTGGTGCTGGTGTTGGAGAATGTTCATCATGTTATACTGAGGTTGTTTTCTCTTTCTTCCTCTTTGTATCTATGTTTGTATAAACGCAGTTGCCCTCCTCTCTTTTTGTTTTGCCCCCATGTCCTTACGTGCGCATGCGCGCGTGTGAAGAACAGAAGTTGGCGATATTTGCTTTGGTGAATGGGGTCGAAAGATGCAAGTGCGGTATGTGCATGTTATTGTTATTGTTTTTTTTTTTTTTATTGCTCCTGCTCGGATATGTGCAAGTAGTGACAAATGCGAGCCTGCTGTTTGTCAGTAGTGCTGGACGAACCTTTGTTTGTTTGTTTGTTTGCTTGTTTGTGTAGTAGAGTGCTCTCGGTAGCAAATGCGGGAAAATAATATGCAACTGTGGCGTTTTGGGTCTTCTGCTTATGTTCCCTTCTCAGATCTACCTGTTGCAATCATTTTTATTAAATGTATACATATTATTTTTGTGCGTCAATATATCGACGGTTGCAAAACCTTTTAGCCCTGTAGGCTTTTCTATTATTATTGTCATTATTATTATATTATTATTATTATGTGTGTAGTGCGGAGCCGACCAGTTCAGCTTTTTTTTTCCGTTGTTGCGAGAAGTCCTACATTACTTTTTGTTGTGGGTGCCCATTGGGCATGAGACGATGCATTCTTGAAGAGAAGCGAATATGAAGAAAAATCGAATTCTGGTTGCCAGGAATTCTGAGAGTAGAATTTAACTTTTGTTATCCAACGACGTTGTATTGCTCTTTAATAATGTATGCTCTACGACTTCTGTTTATTAGTTCTTCTTTTAAAATCACCTGTTCTTTGTATTTATGTCTCTCGAGTACATCAATTCATTATTCTTGTAGACGCTTTTTTTTTTTTTTGAGAAGACACGGATCTACTTCTCTACACAACCATTCACAACTTCTTTTTCTAATGCAAGTGGAAAGCAGCAACACGAAAAGTACAGCAGGGTATGGGGATCGCTTGGCGACGGCGTATGTCAAGCACTGCAGCTTGGAAGATAACTTAGCCAAAGCCAGCGCTCTGATCTCAATTGCACAGAAGGAGACGACCGTCGCAAGCGCATTCGACGCGCAAGCTTCTTTGAAGGATAGCGTAGAGAAGTGTAGCGCCGACTCTATCGCGTGTCTACGTCTGTTCAGCCCTAAACGCACTGTGAACGGCAGTTGCAAAGGGCTGGAAACGATGGCCGCGCTGTACGCATTAAATGGCGCACCCGCCGAACGCGTCGTCCGCTTTCTGGCAGTGGTAGCATCCAAGCTTTCTGGCCAGCTGTCTCCCGCCTTGGCGTTGGCAGGTGGGTACTGCTTGCGTCGCCTGGATCCGGCCGCTGCATCTGCGTATCTTTGTGCGTATGCCGGCACACTTGCTGCAGCTGTTGACTTTCCTGAGTCGTCGGTGCGTGTAGTGCACAAGAGTGTGTGTAGTGACAGCGCGGAGCTACGTGAGGCTTTGCTTAAGATCCTACGGCTTGCCGCTGAGTGCAACAATATAAGCGACGAGATGGGTGGGAAAGGAGAATTGAGCCGAGCTCTCGCGGATCCAGCAGTGGCAGCGGTCTTTCACACGCAAGACGCACAGGACCTTCAGGAGTACGCTCGTGTGTGTGCGTGCAAACAGGCCGAGGAGGCAAGTGTTGTGGCTGCTGTGACGGTGCGTTCGCAGACCGCATACTCAACCTCGCCCCAACCTGCTGCAAGCGCAAGCTCCCCTGCCTCTGCCTCTTCTCCCTCTGCTACTGCTCCTGCTGCTTTCACCACTAGTAGCATAGCGGCAACGTCTACAGAAGCGAATACTGGAGGCTTTTCTTGGCTTCGGGCTCCAATTGTCAAGGCGCTCTTTGGTACTGGTGCGACTGCGAGGTGGCGTGTGCAGGCAGTGCGGGTAGCGGCTGTTTTTGTGGTAGCGCTGTGCGTGAGATTGCTCTTGCCAGCTCTTCTACGCACAATCAAATCAGCTACTAGGTCTGCACATTCCTCCCAGTCGGGGAGACGTGTTCTCACTCTCTAATGTTCAGTGAGTTGCAAGACGGTGCATAATTCACTTACAAAGAGGGCACTTCAAAAGTATTTCACATGCACACATACGCAAGAGAAAAGAAATTGAAAATATAATATTTTCAAAAAGGAAATGGACTTTGAATGAACGAAAGTTTGGTTCTCAATGGCGATTGTGTTTATAATGTTAAGGAGTGAAAGAAAATGACAACAACAACAACAACACTACAAAAAAAAAAAAAAACAGTCTTTGACGCGCTTTTTGCGAATCGTATATTCTACATATTGTTTGCTTTCTGCAATGCATAACTGCCGGTGCTTTGTACCATGTGACTTGCGGTGTTTGTACCTTTTTTTTTTTTTGCCTTTTCTCGTCCAACTCATCCACTACACTGCTCTATTACACTATCCTGTCTTTTTCTTTTTTTACTGCTAGTGTACGTAGAAGCATCGTTTTCCCCTCTTTTCTATTCTTAGCTATATTCTTCAAGTATAGTGAATATTCAGAAAGACGGTATAGTACGATACGGATTGCGGCTTCACAAATGGGGTTTTGTCCACGCAGCGTTATGATTCCACTCAAGTACCGAGTGTTGGTAATTTTTATTTTGTTCACACTCAACAATGGCTTTGCGTGGCTTATGTTTGATCCAGTAGCTGGGTGGCTGGAGAACAATATGAAGGGGATGAGCCGTACGCAGCTGGAGTTGCTCTCGTCGTGGCAGCCGCTTGTGTTTCTATGCATGTGTATACCAGTGATGCGAATTGTCACCCGCTTTGATGGTCTCCGTTTAGCGGTACGCATTGGCACTGCTGCCGAGATCATTGGCGCGCTGTTAAAGGTGATCGGGGCGGCATCTCGAAAGAGCACTGCGGGGCTTGTCTTTCTGCACTTGGGCCAGATATGCAGCGGTGTCGGCTCTCCAGTTGCCACTGGGTGTGTGTCGGCATTGTCGGCGACGTGGTTTGCCCCGGAAGAGCGTACGCGAGCTACCGCCGCTGCTGTTCTTTTTAATAGCGTTGGTAACGCCCTGTGCTACCTCTTCGTCCCTTCCATGACGAGTACATTTTCATTCACAGGCGTGGCTCTATATGAACTGTTCATGGGCACCATAGCCGTCTCTCTCGCTTGGCTTGCATTTCCTCAAGAGCCACTTGAAGCTGGCGCGGCCACTGAGGAGCTTCGCTCTACTACCCCTGTTGTGGTGGCAGCGGACGCTCCGGAGCAAGCCAACGAGACCGCCTCCGCTTCCCCGGCAGCTGCCGATGAGCACGTCGATATTGCGGCCCACCCGAAGGAACATGCGGGCTTGCGGTCGCAGGTGCTGGCGTTGCTGAAAATGCCATCTGTCGTGTGCCTACTACTGATCTACGGATGGCTGTGTGGTGGTTTCTCTGCGTGGATCTCACTCTTTGCTGCCACGTACCATAAGTTTTACGATGAGAGTTTCATTGGATTGATGAGCTTCTTTGGCATGTTTGCCTACGTTATCGGAGGCCTCGTTTCTTCCTATTTGGTGGACCTGTACTTCCCACGCCAGATGAAATACGTCATTTTCTTCTGTCTCACGATGGCAACTCTCAGCAACCTTGTGTTCATCGCCTCCACACCCAATGATAAAGGCTACTGTCTGTGGGATCTTGGAAAGGGATTCATTGTCTTTTCAACCGCATTGTGCGGTTTGTGGAATGGCGCGGCTGCCCCTCTTTTTTTCGAGCTGGTAGCTGAGATATCGTACCCTGTTGAAGAGGGCGTGAGCGGCGTTTGTATCTCCATCTGTGAGAACCTTGGTGCCCTTCTTTTTTATCAGTTTGTGTCAAAGTTGTTCCAGGGACAGTCCATGAGTGTGGCCTACTCTTTTGGTATGACCGTCGCGGTGGCTCTATGTGCTGCCGTCAAACAGCGTTACAACCGCATGTATCACACGTATCTTCTCGAAAATACAGCGACTACCTGAGCTACACTCTCAGCGCGTCCTTCTATCTCTATCTTTTTCGCTATCTCTAGTTATCTAACTTTTCCTTTCCAGGCAAGGAGTCTCTTCGTGTTGTTTCATTATCTGTTTTCATTTACGTTTGCCAGCCGTAAATGTCCAAAAATGCATGTCGCTTATATAGATGTTGCTATTGCATTTTTTTTGTTTTTGCATTTGTCGTTGCTTTCTCAGTCGCTCCGCCATTTTGTTAACTTGCGTCTGAAGGAGAAGTAAAGAAAAGAAGATCGATCGTTTATGAATGTAGAGTACAGGCGATGTTGTGGGTGACCGGGGTTCTTTTTTGATTTTATTTATTTATATCCCTCAGTGGCCCCCTCACATACTGACCAGTCGCTTAGTGGATTATACACGTGCCCACACGCAACTGCTCTGCTTATAGTTGCATGTTTATCTATCTATTTATTTATCTTATTATAACTATTGTCTGTTTTATTTGTGCGCAGAGAAGATAAGTCTGTATTGTGAGGGCATTCATATAGAGATGGCGGGAAGGAACAGAGAGCTGGGCTGCGATTTTGTGGTTTCTCCCACTATTATATACAAGGGGAGTTTTGAAAACAATTCGAGACTCATAAAAAATTCAGCTTTTTGAAATGAAGTAAAGCTATTATTATCTTTTGGTGTTGTTGTCGACTTTATGTGGGTACTTGAGCAAACCGTTTTTTTTTTCCTCCATTAAAGCTCAAATGTTATTTTCTCTTTTTTTTTCCTCCTGTCCTCTTGTCTATGTACTTTTTTTTTGTTTCTGGTACTAATATTGCCGTAGTAGAGAAGCACTAGGGTACTTCTATCACTTCACGAGGAAAGAAAGAAGGAGTGAAGCTTATAGAGAGGTAATGCCGCACTTTGTTCGCCAGCGCGCGAGATTCAGGAGCTCTAGACCTCGCGTGTTGCTAATGGTGCTGCTGCTATACGGCTTCACGCAGATTATCAACCTTCTCGTCTGGATTCTTTATATATCTACCGATAGGCAAAGCTGGGGAAGCGTTGCAGTGAACGCGTATATTGTCTTCGTTGGCCTTGGTCTCTTTAGCTTTTTTATTGTGTCTTCTCCACTTATTTACTGGCCGTACGCGCATGGAGGAGAGATGTCTCCGAAGGCACGACGTGATACCGCGTGTCTTGGTATTGTTGTTTCCTTTATCACTCACGACTTTCCCATTGCGTGGCTTGAGATCTGGAGCACGCAGAAGTTTGGCTTTGAGGAGATTTTTCAGGGCATCTCTCTCTTCTTGTCAGTGTTCTGCTTTGCGATAGGCTTCTGCACTCTGTGGCTATCTTACACATGGAAGATGAGCAAGGTATTGCAGGTACGCTTTGGTACTGCTGCCCCTCGGGCGACTGTCAAGGCGTCTGACGTTTCCCGCGTGGCGGCAGCCCAATACATTTAGAGGCTTACACGCGAAAATTGGTCTGTTTTTATTTATTGTTCACCTAGATTTCTTTTTAGACTATATATATACATATTTTTTCACTTTCACTCAATGAGTCCGCTCTAGAAAGGCGTGCATATATTTATACAGCTCATGAGAACGGGGAGGTTTCCACGCTGTAAAATTTGACGTTCAGCATTGCAAACAAAAAAATAATCAACATACTTTCTTTCTGAAATCTGATCAATATATGATGCTGAAAGTGTCAGTACATTTCGCCGCTGCCGTCCCTTCTGCTTTTTTTTTTGCCTTTGTTTTATTGCCTTTTTCCCCCTTTACTTTTGATTACTTTTATTTTGCTTGTGTAATTGTGTGCAGCACATCTCTGTGCTCTCTCTCTCTCTCTCTTCGCGCTTACGCTAACCTTGGTTTACTCTTCATACGAACTAATATATAGCAGCAAGCATGTCATCTGTCGAGTTTCTGCGGCCGCCCACGTGTGTTGGTGTTGGCACGTTGGGGGTGATTGGGGTGATTTTGGCCTTTACATTTTACGCATGGTCATCATCAGAACGCTTATCAGCAGCGAGGTACTGCGGTATCGTGCGTAGCCTAGACTGGATGTATGGGCTCATTGCCAGCCCTTTTACACATTTGAACGTGCTGCATCTCTTGTTCAACTGTTTGGCGCTCGCGGACATTGGTTTTTCCATTGAGGCCATGCTGGGCACGGTCGGTTTTTTATTGCTTTATGTCTTCAATCTGATTCTCAGTAGTATTTTTATGACAATATGGTATTTTTTCCCCCTAGGCGCGTGTGGTATGGGGACCAGCGGTGTGATCTTTGCGTTGCTCACATATCTTTGCTATTCTATGCAGCAGCGCTACATTGTGTTGTGGTGTATCCAGGTACCATCTGTACTCGCGCCGTGGTTTATGCTTGTGCTGGTGCAGGTTTTCTTTTGGAATGCTGGGTTTATGGCGCATTTTACTGGCATATTGAGTGGGATAGTCAGCTACTATTTGGTGCCCGAGCAGTGGTGGAAGTGTTCATGTGTTGACGGCCACGAAGCCTTGGACGTTACCATCTTGAATCCGGGAGACACCACTAGCAGAGACGGTGGAGGGGCTTCCACTGAGGTGAATTTTTTAACGCCACCTATGGGCAAAGGACACCGCTTGGGATCTACATGAATGCAAAGTGTTTGCATAGGGGGACAGCGCGGCTGGAGCGCTGCTTGGGGTGACAGTGGCGTGAATGCTGATGTGTCTCCGTGTGTGGTTTTTTTTTTTTTTTTTTGAGGAGGGGGGTGCCGGATATATTCTACCTTCCTCTTCGTATGCTTTCATTGCGCGAAAAAAGAAGTCGAACTGCTGTGGCTGTGGGGCGTGCGCACGCCAAGGCATCAATGAATGTGATGTAGTGCTACTTTATTACTCTTGCTATCATGCTGCCCTGTAGTTTTGCTTTCAACAGTTTCATCATTTGGTCTTCTATCAAAGACGCTGTTTGGTGCATTTTATTTTTTATACCTTCTCTTTTCTTTCGTTAGTGATCGCGTTACTATTATTATTATGTACGACTGAGGGTGATACATGTTTTTTTCTTTATTTTTGTATACGACGTGCTTCTATCTGTATTTAAAATATTTTTTTTTGTCTTTTTGTATCTTTTTTTTTTTTCTCCTTCTTACACGGTACATATGTGAGTACAAGTTATTATTATTATTATTTTAGGATAGAGGTGCGGCTATTTGCGATGCTACGCGCTACGTGGATGTGTTTCCCCAAAGCGGGGTGTGAGGAGATCACGCGCAAGGCACGACGTGTGCAGCTGAGACCTCAAGAGTACTACGCACAGCACAGAATGCAGGTGTGGCAAATGCGGTTTAAGGAAATGGGTCCTGCATTTTCACGTGTGTGGGTGGCCCTCGGTGGCAAGATGCGTCGCCGGCGTATTGGGCGTCAGATAGACGTGAAGGACATGCGGTACTACTGGAGGCCAATAGAGCCCCAGTACCAGCGGTTGTACATGTCGCGGCTTCGCCAGAAGGATCACACCAACAAGTTTGTGCAGCCGTTGCGCCTGAGGCCTAGCAACACAGATATTGGCAATGCCACCTCCCATCCAGAGTGGCAGCGTGCAGCCAATCGTAAGTATGGAGCTCGGCTGGCGCCACCGAAGAAGCTGGACTTTGAGTATCGCGTGTTTTGATGTTCTTATCACTGGCTCTCATGTGCTTGGGTGTGTGTGTGTGTGTGTGTGTGTGTTGGGATTTTTGTGGAGAGGTGGCGCACAGCCTTGGTGTGTAGCCTTTTTTTTTTGCTATTTGGCGTAGCGCGACCTGTGTGCATATTATAGTTTTCTTTTCACGTTGTTGTGTTCCTACTTTTTGTTTGTTGTTTCTTAAGCCCTTTTTTTTCACTGTACATTGAGTGCGCCAAATATGGGTGTGCTGTGATGGAAAACTGAATGAGTGCGCGCTGCTCCACTATGATATTGCAGTGCTTCTTATGCTATTATGTTGTAACGTATATTTTATACCTTGTTGACCACCCCCTTACCATCTTTATGAGTTTTTTTTTTCTAAACTTTTGCTAAGAGACATAGGGAAACAGCAACGGCGAAGAGGTAGTCTTGGTTCTTTCCCTCTTATCTATACTGAGAAAGCGTCGGGGGCAACTAGCTACTTGCTATCCGCACCTACATACAAACATTCTTAAGTAACCAAGCATTTCACCAACGTGCACATTAAGAGCTATGGCAATTCCTTCATTCCGGCGCCTCGTGTGGGCTACTGGGGTAGGCTCTGCCGCAGCAGCGTTGGCTTACAAGGCGCGCACTTATACTGCACAGCAACAGCAACAACAGCAAGTGATGTTCGCTGAAATCGATCAAGGGGCTGGTGCTGTGCGCAAGGGTCTTCCAGAATACACTGAGGAGGAGGTGGCGAAGCACAGCTCGCTGCAAGATGGGTGTGGGGTGTGGGTGACCTACAAGGCAGGTGTCTATGACATCACCTCCTTTGTTCAGAATCACCCAGGTGGTGAAAAGCGCATCATGCTTGCCGCCGGCTCAGGTATTGATAAGTGGTGGCAAATATTTACAATTCACGACGAGGACGCCGTGCGCGAGATTTTAGAGCAGCATCGCATTGGTAACTTGAAAGGCTACGTTCCTAAAGTGATTGACACCAATGCTATGTGGGCCAATGAGCCGAAGCGGTCGCCTAGCATGCATGTGCTGAGCTCGCAGCCTTACTCTGCGCAGAGTCCTGAAGGCATTCTTACAGAGTTCATCACTCCCAACGAGCTCTTCTTTGTACGTGGCCACATGCCAGTGCCTGTTATTGGGGATGAGTACTGCTTGCAGGTGGATGGTGACGGCATAAAGCCGCACTGCTTTTCTATGGATGAGCTCAAGTCAAACTTTGCTCAGCACACCATCACCGTTACTATCCAGTGCGGCGGCAATCGACGGAGTGAAATGACTGAGAAGTACAAGGATAAGGGCGGTACGGTGAAGGGGCTCGCGTGGGACGGAGGTGCCCTGGGAAACGCAGAGTGGACCGGAGTGTGGCTGCGGGATGTGATTGAGGCACAACAGAAGGAAGCCCCGGTGGCTTCACAGTCCTATCACGTTCAATTTGAAGGAGCTGACAGTGATGCGGCCGGTCACTTTAACGTGAGTATCCCGTACAGGATGGCGATGGATCGCGATGCAGACGTTCTGCTAGCGTTCAAGATGAACGGCGTGTGCCTGCCGCGTGACCACGGTTACCCGCTGCGCGCTGTAGTGCCTGGTGTAGTGGGCGTACGCAACTGTAAGTGGCTTCAGCGCGTCACCGTGCAACCGCACGAGGCGCGGTCTGTGTGGCAGCAGAACGACTACAAGAACTACCCTTCGTGGGAGACCAAACCGGATCCCAAGTATCCGAGCACGTACTACATGCCCGTGCAGAGCAGGATCACAGAAGCCAAGTATGATGTAAACGAGGACGCCGTCGCACTGAAGGCTTATGCGTATTGCGGTGGGGGCCGTGCTATCCAACGAGTTGAGGTGAGCTTTGACGGCGGTGAGACATTTGAGAAGGAGGCGACGATACTTCCTCTTCCACCAGGGCCGGCGTCCTTACAGGAGGGAGTATCTGGTAAGGCATGGGCATGGCGGCAGATAGCTTCCTCTACTCCTCTGGAGGATATCACTGCGGAACCTCAGCAAAGCGAGGATGGGCATCAAATGTACCGCACTTGCATCCGTGCCATCAACGAAGACAACGCTATTCAACCGGTCGTGTCATCGTATAACTTCCGGGGGCTGCTCTACAATGGGTATAGTTGTCGTGACGTGGTTGTGGAGGAGTGATCCAGCGGAGGCAGTGTTAAAATTATATGGTCTTCCACCTGCAAGCGTTTGTGCAGTATCAAAATCACAAAGAGTTTAGGCAGGGTAGCGCAATCCATTTCATTTTTGCTCTTCTTTTCCCCTTTCTGCCTCTACCGCTTTACATATTGGTATGCATAACTCAGGTTTTTATAATTGTGACGAAACTACATAGTCAAAGAAAAAAATGACGTCGTGTTTGAGGGTCCTTGTTTACTATATGCCCAGGGCGCCATTTTACATTTGTATTTACAACGCTTTCCCTCCAGCTTTTTTTTTTTTCAACGTATGTCTTGCTGTCTGTCACTTTATATATTCTTTCTATTCTGGTGTAGTAATATGATGACTTTCCTGCGCGTGTAAGCAGATATCTTGTTCTCCTTCCCCCGTCTTCACCTCTCTCCTCCCTTCCGGGTTGGAGGATGGAGGTAGCCCACACACACATAAATGTACATGCAGCTGCTCACACAAGGGGGCGTTTGTTAATGTTGCACAAGCTAAACGGTTGATTGTTTAGTGCTTTACTGTCGCCTAGTTGACTGAAGCTTTTCTACGTTCGTTTTTCCTCACTACCGAAATTTATTGTCTTTCAAATGGTTAAAGAAGAAAAGGTGTGCCTGTGTACGTATGTGTGCATTTTTTTTTTCTTGATGGGGAATCCTACTCTGTTATGTTATCGAACTGTTAAGCGTTTGTGCACTTTTTCATTTTCGTTTTCAGCTACACCCTTCTCCCCCCCCCCTTCTATATCACCGAAGTACTTTGTCTAAAAATAAAGAAATCACTGTAATTTGCTTTACTTAAGAGCTTTGCCGGAACATGAACACTTGTTTTTTTTATTAAAAAATATATCGTTACCTGTTACCTGATTTTTTTCCCCTTCTTTACTCTTCTGCGGGCATGGGCATTGTAATAAACAGAGTGATACACCTTTTCCATCACATCCCTTGCTTTCTTGCTTTCTCTTTATATATATGTGTGCTGTGGCTGATCTAAGTGTTGCCCTGCTGTAGCCTTGCACCACCCTGCTCTGCGTTTGTATTGCACGCTTTTTTTTCTTCTTAGCTTATTGAATTTTCAATGTCCGTTCCGTCAATAGGCGCAGGTGAACGTGGACCACAGCGCGAGGAGGTCAAGGTGTTCCAGTCTAGTATTGATAAGCGCACTATCACGACAACTGTGTTTACACAGCCATCTTTCTACATGGGGCTTGGCAATATGGTGCTTATGTTTCTTACGCAGCGGTTTCCTGAAGAGTTCATGTCTCCAAAGTACATGACGATGGCATACAACGGCATCCGCGCTCCTGCTATGCTGACGATTCCGTTTTGCTTTATCAGCGGTGGTTACTTTGCTGTTGCGAGTTCTATCTGCACCTCACCGGTGCCTCTTGGCGGCCACCTGTTTGGGTACACACTGAGTCTTAGCCTCGGGCTTGCCATGCTGACGCTGAGGAAAGTATCGTGGTACTACCCGCTGCTGGGCGTGATGTATCTCTCCTTTGGTGGCTTGCATCATTACCGGCGTATGATGGTGTATGGGGACAACGCCCCTGTGTTCTATTGGTCTGATTTTAGCGATATGTACAAGGACCAACACGAAAAGAGGAAGGCTGAAAGGGGGTCGAGGGCGGCAGCTGGAGCTGCAGTTAATGCTATCTCATGAGAGCAGCTGTGTATCTCTTCTCTATATCTCGTAGTGTCACACAATCACAATGCGTCTTTATGCGCAGCTAACACGGAAAACGTCTGTAAGTCTCAGCTTAGATTGACTTCTTGCTACCAGTCGCTCGATATCGGTTACTTCAGTGAGCGCCTATATATTTGTTGAAGAAAAGCACCAATCTGTTTTTCCTGTGTTAATGCCAAGTGGCACCTAATTTCATCATTCTTGTTTTTTCTACAACACGTTTTCTTTTCACTTCTATCTTTTCTTTTTAAAAAATGCTTGAGTCAGTACATATATATTTCTAGACTAGTGTCTGAGGTTGGTTCTGGCCGCACTGTCTCACTTATATATACATACATATATATTCTGTTGGTTTGTGTGTGTGTGTTTGCAATTTCATTGTGGAGTCGCTGCTTAGAAAATGACAACTCTCAATGACTTGTACGACTACTACTGCCGCAGGAGCGGGTGCATACCAAATAGTATGTTTACTACCTTCCTGCAGGAGGAGTACGCGCGGCAGCAGTGCACGAACGTGCTGCACGACATAGATGTCTCGAACAACTACCTTGGCAAGAAAGGTATTATTCCCGTCCTGGATCTTGTGAAGAATGTCAAGACGGTGGTTTCTCTGGATGTGAGTAACAATTTACTTGAGCATGAGCAGCTGGATCACCTTGTGTACTGCTTGGCTCTGCATCCTAGCATTGCACGAGTAGCATTACGAGACAACTGCCTGCATGACGGCAGCATATGCCATATTTTGGAGCTGCTGGACGTCAATCACAGCATAACTCAGTTGGAGCTCGATGGAAATGATTTTCTTGCTAGCTCACTCGCACTCGTGGAGGAGCGACTGTATCGCAATCGCGATATACAAGCCAAACTAGCCGCAGAGGCGGACGCGTTGGACGCAATCCGCGCTGCCAATCGTCGCAGCAAGGAACCTCAGACGAAGGTGAGCGGTGAGCTGCCAAAGGAAAACTCGGGAGGCTACTTGCACTTTGCCTCATGGTGGCAAAACCCACAGTACCGCATCACGATCTCTCGCACCTCCACCGTGCGCATTGGAATGGACATTGCGGACGGCATCGAGGCGCGTCAGGGCGGTTTTGTTGTGTTGCGCTTCGATGGCATTCGGCGCGTTATCTCTATAGACAAGAGAACTGTTGTAGCGGAGAGCAACGTGGACTCGGTCCAATGCACGCTTGACGTCTCTCTTGGTGAGACAGGCCACTACGTGGTGATGCCCTTTACGTTTCACCCAGGCAGAAGCATGCGCTATACACTCAGCGCCTCCCTAGTGCCGGATGCACCTACGCTCGATCCAGGCTGGGTGCGCCTGGACCTGTTGGATGCTCGCTACGACTGGTACACGATCCCACTTGATGGAGAGTGGACTGGCGCAAACGCAGGCGGCAGTCCTGCGCTGCACACGTGGCGCCTCAACGATATGTACCGCATCTGTTACCAGCATAGCGACTGCTTCCCGGAGTCGTCGCAGGGTACTGTGTGTCTACTCATGTATAAAGATGCTGACTCTGACCACAATGATGAAAAGGAGATTGGCCTTGATGTGGTGGAGCACGATGCGTATGGAAAGGAGAAGCCGCCGATGGTGGTGTCTGGCGCTAAGCAGTTCCGCGTCCGCGCCGCTCACGAGCGCACAACGTGCCATTTTCTAAAGCTCTCTGTGCGTGTGTCTAACTTGGACTTCTTTGTGGTCCCCAGCACCAAGGCAGCGGGGCAGCTGGGCAGCTACCGCCTCGTAGTGTTCAGCACACTCCCAGTAGAGGTGGGCACTTCTCACTTTCCACATGGTTGGTACTACCGCACGCTGCGAGGCACGTGGGATGAGCACTGCTGCGGTGGCAGCCGGGAGGCGTATCTTTCTTGGAAGAGCAATCCAGCGGTGGCTGTTCTTATGGACGGCGCGAAGCCCATGACAGCGTGTGTCGAAGTAGTTGGAGCTAGCGGCGCGCTGGTTGCTGTCGATGCTGCCGATAAGTCTGCTGAGGCGGAGAAGGAAATGACAGAGGAGGAGGATGAGGATATGGATCCTAAGGAGTTGCGCGCGCTTAGCGAGCAACAGGCTTTTCTGCGAAGACACAAAGCCGGCGCAATGGAGGTGTGCCTTACGGCGGTGGATGCGCAACCGCCCAAGTATGCGACGCGCCGCACCTCCAAGTTTTCTTACGTGGAGTCTAGCATGACCCTTGTTGACACTTCTGGCGAGTTTTATCTTGTCCCCACCACCCGCCATGCTGGACAGCTTGGAGAGTATCAGCTTCACCTCTTCTGCGAGGACCACTTTGTTATTGCCGGGGTCGACACCCTCTCGCTGCGGGAGCGCCAGCACCAGCTGCACACATACGCGGAAGAGAACCGCAGGCGCACGACTTCCGCCGCTGATGACGCTGATGCCTCGCTTGGCGCGGCCGCTGACGCCTCGCCGGATATGCTTGAGCTGGCGATTACGCGGGATACTATCTTGAGCAAGTGCCTCTCTACTGGGGTGCCTTTCTCAGATCGAGACTTTCCGAGGGGTCCCTCGTCGCTCTTTCTCGCCCCCGACGCCAAGCCGCCACTAAGCTTTCCTAAGGAGTACGCGTGGAGGCGAGTGACGGAAATTGTGTGTGAGCAGCCTGTGCAGTGTCTTGACGTGCCCAAGGCAGACGAGGATGCGGGGTACCCAGTCATAAGCCCTCCGTTTCCTTATGGCAAACGACAGTGGTTTGCCTCCATTGTGCACGCGCTATCGGCCAAGCCGTCCTGGCTGCGCCGCATCTTTCTAGGCTATGACCGCGAGGCTGGCTTTGCTCAGTTCCGTTTCTGGGTGTCAGATCGCTGGGTCGGCGTGACGGTGGATGACTACTTGCCCGTGGACAACGCCTGCGCGCTGTGTATGGGGCATGCCGTGGGTCCCACTGATTTTTTCTTTCCTCTCATTGAAAAGGCGTACGCCAAACTGCATAGATGTTACGAGGCACTTGAGCCAAAAGTGGTGCCGGAACTGACTCTTCTTGACGTATTTGCACGTGGAATGATGGATGTGTCGGGTGCGTTCTGTACGGTACACACCATCCGTGGTGCGGAGGGCGTGGAGCTGACACCGCTGCAGAAGGACGCACTGTGGCGCAAGATGAAGGAGGCGACGAAGCGCACTACGCTGCTATCGCTGGTGCTGCGAAACTTGCCGAATGTAGCGAGTGAGCGCAAGCCCACTGGGATTTTGCCGGATCACTTATACGGCATCATGGACGCTCGCTTTGTGGAGCAGCAGAGGCTGGTAAAACTGCGCAACTGGAGTGACTCCGCGGACAGCACGTGGAAGGGCCGGTGGGCTCCGCATAGCAGCAACTGGACCGATACGCTTCTTAGTGTGCTGAACTATGACCACTCGCAGGACGTGATATGGATGAGCTTCGACGAAGTTGTATACTACTTTACAGACATGCTTGCAACGGAGGAGCCACAGTACGCCTCCCGCATCACTGGGGACTTCTCAGTCCCCCGGCTGGACTGCGCCGATGCCGAAGATACCCTTCCTCACCCGCAGTTTGCCCTTGAAGTGTGGGACTTACCGATCGAGGACGACCCTGTTGAGGTTATCATCGGCCTCCACCAGCGCGATGCACGTAAGTCAATCACAAGGGACAAGCACGCCGTCGCCAAGTACCGCAACGCCATTGGATTTGCTGTGATTGCAACGGATGACAATCAGAGGCGCTTGCTGACGGTCAAAGACGAGGAGGTCGTTGGACTTGTGAAGCCCGCCCGTAGCCGCGATCTGTACTGCAGCGCGTTCTTCAACCCGCGAAACATAAGCCGCGAGCGTCTAACTGTGATGCCAATCAAAGAGCACGATGCCGACCCTAACGTGCAGTACTATATTACCGCTCGCTCTCCTGCTGGAGTGCAACTAGCGCTTTCTCCAGTTAGCCACGTCACAACGGAGCGACAGTCGGGTGTGTGGCGTGGCGTGACTGCTGGTGGACCTCCTAGCTGCGCCACCTGGCGGAACAACCAACAGTTTTTTCTCTTCCCAAGCGAGGCTATGGAGGTCTCCGTCTTCCTAGTCAGCCACAGTCCACACGCGGATAAGAGCATTGGCTTTACTATGCATACCACGCGCAGGTGCAGCAGCTTCCTGCACTTCGACCCAAGCAGCGTCGTACTCGACGTCCCGGCGGAGGCCAAGCACTCTGTCGGTGCTTCCGTCACCTTGCAGGGCATGCAGGGCCGCCGCGGGATGCCCTATGTGATAGTTCCATATTGCACTAGTACGGAGGATGTTGGAGAGTTCACTGTGGAGGTTGTGGGGAACCGCAAGCTGACATTCACTCCTATTGAGCCACGCTTGGATTGGCACCGCGTCGTGCGCACTCTTTCTCTGCGTTGTGCCGACGGCAGCACCGGCGGGTGCCCCCGGTTTCCCTCATGGCGGTGTAACCCGCAGTTGGTGATGGATTTCCCTGTAGAGCGTGAGGGTCGCGTGCTCATCTCGGCTGCCAACTGCAATAGAAAGGACGAGCGCAACGAAATTGGCATGATGCTGCTGCGCGCCGACATGAAGTACGAGCGGGGCTGCCGCCGCAAGCTGATGTACAGCCCTGAGGAAGTAGTGGCGGTTACTGAGGATGCAGTCGGTAGAGCGGAGCTGGATATCGATCTCAACATGGTCGGCAATGATGAACCACTCATCTTGGTGGTGTATACCACAATGCCGTACAAGGAGGTAGACATCGAGGTTTCGTTCTACTCTGCTCCAGCGCTGCAGGTCGCCCCTGTCTCTGAGTGGAAGTGCGTGGCGCTAGAAGAGAGCAGCTGGGAACTAGGGCAGACCGCTGGCGGCAGCCGCACGGAGTTTGCTAGCTGGATCAACAATCCATTTATTGGCTTGTCAGCGATTCGGCGCACGAATGTTGTGCTGTTGCTTATCCAGTACCCTCGCGGCCCTGAGAAACCCATAGCCAAGCGCTTTGGTAACAAAAAGATGCTTCTTCCCCCTCCTATTACTAATCCAGAGAGTCGGATGTCTATCGAGCTTGATCTGGTCAAGTATGACGATGCGTTGACGCCTATCATGAGCGTAGGCCCAACCCGTAACGCGGAAGTGCTGCTCGAGACTGTTCTCGAGCCCTGCGAGGAACGACCTTATCTCTTGGTGCCATGCACTACAATTCCTGAGAAGAATGGAGACTTTAAACTGTTCGTCTACGCCGATCAGCCGGTTGACGTTTATAATGTAGAGAAGCCACGTCTGCATTACGTCTAGAGGTAAGAGGGGGGGGGAGAGAGAGTTGTAAGATAAGAGATGAATAGAAAGACAAAGGAAGAAAGGGCGCAGCACTTTTGTTTCCTTTTGGTGCTCACATCTTCTTTTTTTCGCATTTTTCTGAATACACCGGAAGTGGAGATGCTCGCACGATGGGAAGCAAAGGAAATGAAAAAGGGCGTATCGTTGTCTTTGCATGCGCGTTCTTTTTTTTTTTCTCCTTTGAAGGTGTGCTTATTACGAACGCCGTTGGGGACTATATGCACTAGATGTATATACAGGTTGGTTAATTTCATTACTATACATGCATACCTATATCCAACACAATGTATGTGGTGGTGATGAGGTCGCGTTATCCCCCTCCCCCCCTTTTTTATTTTGGCAATGTTTGCAGGGAAGGGGAGAGCCGCGACTCTATTGTTGGTGTTGTTACTTTTGCCCTTTTTTTTCTTTCTACCTTCAGTTTCTGTTAATTATTTCCTGTTGTTGTTGTTGTTGAACTTATTATATAGAAGAGGGATTATATACCTATATCATCTTTTCATGTCTATTTGGTGTTCCCTTACATGTAAACAAATGCCCGCTTGTTATTGTTATGATACAAACTCGAGTTTTAGAAGTCTCTCTTGGTGAAACTGCTACTTTCCCAAAAAGCCACGCACATGCTCACCTGTATGCACATTATTTGAAAAGGTGTAGCGGACCAGTGTCAGCAAGTCTATTGGTGTGGGATTCTTCCTTGTGAATGATG
>JASANZ010002083.1:0-43703 GCA_030849805.1 Sergeia podlipaevii | reverse complement strand
TGTGAAGGGCAGCAGTCAACTTTTTTTTTTTATACTTTTGAAAATACCTTCGTTTAGCTAAATGATATCTGCTTGATATATATTTTCTTCGAAGTGATGAATCTAGTTCACGTTTTATATATTTATACTTTGAAACTCTATTCATTAATCTTTCTTACACCGTGTTGAAAAACGTGAACAATTTGAAAATTAAGAAGTCTTTTCCAGCTTGTTTTATTTTATATCACAACCTATGGTGCATATTTTTTTTTTTTTTTTTTTGCTAATCATCTAAAGCGCGCGCGTGTGTGTGTGTGTGTGTTTGCCTTTGGAATTTATACAAGGACGGTAGTGTACACAATTTTTTTTTATTGTCGATTATGTAGTCGGCGCACTCTAGTCTATGTTTATGTTGGTATAGGAGTAGCTAGTGGTGTTGCTGTTTTCTCTGAATATGTACTTTTCTTCCCCTCCCCCCCTTTTAAGCTGTTTGAGGCATAAATGCAACGCGTACTTTTCTTTATGTTGCGTGTTTTTTTTTTTCTTTGCTCTCTCCCTCGTGTGTGATATTAGCTTATGTCTCCCAAGAAGCTTCAATGGGAATGAGGGAATCAATAACATTATGAAGACTCTGCAGACATAAAGAGCACTCTGGCGCCAGTATTTGCAGAGGGTCCAGAGCAGAGGAGGTACATATATATATATATTTCTATTCGGTAGCAACTCGGCGCCATTCCTGCGAGGATTATCTGAGCACTTCTTGTGCTTTAAAAAAAAACGAAGATGTTTTGTTTTTATCTGGCAGAGAGGTGTTAGGGAGGACAGCTGCAGGCTTTGAGTGGGTTGTGCTCTTATCTCTGCCTAGCTGGGTATGCGCGGCTGCATGTGTTGCTGAATGTGAATGCGAACGCAACTATACATATATATATACCAAGGTTTTTTTCCTTTTCTCTTGTGTTGAGTTTTCCCTTTTAATAGTATTCTGAACCCAAAACGTTTTCATTTTCTCTTTTTTTACTGTTTACCCTATGTACCTATATTTGTTTTATATTGGATAGCACAGGAAGGACCTGCATCTTAAAGCTTTTATTTTAATGTAGAACATCTGGGAAAAGAGGGTCATTCTCGTTTTTTTAAAAAATTATTATTACTATTTTACCCCTTTAATGCGAGTATATAAGAAAGTAATATATATATATATATCAAAAGGACAACATGTATGGTACATATATGGGATGACTGTACTGGTTTGTTTTTTATTTTTGCTGTATTCAGCGGTTTGTATTTCTGCGTTGGCAGGTGACAAAAGAAAGGTATGCATACTATGTTAGCCTTTGATGAGTTGGCATTGAAGAAGAAAAATGATAATACAAGAGAAACGAATAACATACATTCGGTTTGTTGGAACCGAGGGACGGCATTTTGTTTTTTTGTGAATACAGCGCATTCAACGACGCTACGCGGCTAGACGCCTCATATCTTGTCGCCTTATTTTTTGTTATTAGCACTTAATTCAAATTGGATTTCTTAACAATGAACGCTTCATACCCCTTCTTTTTTTTTTTGCTTTGCTCTTTATCTTGATCATTCGTGATGTTAGTTAAACAATCTACATATTTTAAAGAAAGTTGTTTGCATTATATATTTGCAATATTGCATTCAATTCAGTTTACACCTCCGACACACGCTTAGAATCCTTTTTTTGTGTGTGTGCAACAGTGGATATCAGGAGATAAGGCTACTGATTTTACAATTGGCGGTGTATCACAGACTACTTAACCTGCTTCGTTCTTCAATAAGTCTCTAATTATCTTTTTTTTTCCACACCAGACTTTCTCACTCCCGCAATGTCGACTAAATCGACTGCCAGCGACCGAGCACCTTTTGTAAGCCCCCCGAGGGAGGAGCTGAACCGTGAAATGGCAGAACTTCACTATCCTGCTAAGGAACAGACAGGAGATGTGTTTCTTGGAGCAGACATTGCGGACCTCAATGAGGACTCTGACCCCAATGTCTCAGTTGAGAGCACCGATGGCTGCTGTGCCTCTTGCCCATGCTTCAGCAAGGTGACCAAGTGCCTTGGTGGGGCTGTGGAGAAGGTGTTACCCTCCGGCGGTATCTTGTCGAGTGCCTTGATTATGGCGTCCACGTCCATTGGTGCTGGTATTTTGGGTCTGCCTGGCGCCATGAACTCGTGTGGTCTTGTTGTTGCAATGATTTACCTTGTCATTTTCGCCGTGTTCACCGCCTTCTCGATCCGCATGTTTGCCATTGGAGCTGAAAGGAGTGGCTCGCGCAGCTTTGAAGGTATCATTCAGGCGCTATTCCCCCAGTGGCACCACGCCTTCGCTTACTGGGCTGCGTTCATTCGCTGGTTCAATTGCTTTGGATCATGCGTTGGGTATATCATCAGCATACAGGACCTGTTCAAGCCTATTTTTACTGAAGCCTCTCGCCGCGACCCAGACAACAAGTCACTTGAGTACATCGCCAGCGCCAACGGTCGCCGTCTCGTCGCTTTCCTGATCTGGCTTGTGTTCATGTTACCTTTAGTCATCCCCAAGCACGTCAACTCGCTTCGCTACGTTTCTTTCATTGCTATTGCAATGATGCTGTACTTTTGCATTATTATTGTCGTGCACAGCTGCATGAACGGCCTGCCGGAGCACAAGGATAACATCGAGTTCACTGGACACTTGGGCCAGAACGATGGTGACAACATCTACCTGTTTCGCACTGGTAATCCTGCACTTGGGCAGCTTGGCACTTTCATGTTTGCGTTCGTGATGCAAATTGCCGCCACGGAGTGTTACTACGATCTCCGCCCTGAGATCCGCTCTCCGGATACCATGACCAAGGCCGGCGCACTGGCCATGGTGATCACATTTGTAATTTATTGCTTTGTGAGCATCTTTGGATACTTTGACTTTGGCGCTGAGGCTCTCGGCACGAACTCGCTACTTCTGATGTACAACCCTGTGGCTGAGGGCGAGGTAATGGTAGCATACGTGGGTGTGCTTCTGAAGCTCTGCGTTGCTTTTGCGCTTCAGCACCTTGGTGCCCGCAACTCCATCTACTATGCGATTGGGTGGACCAAGAAGTACCGTCACGCTGCTGTCCCCGCTGATAGAGTGTCCGAGAGCAACGAGGCGCCTCTCGACTGCGAGGAGCACCCGGCTGCTGCTACAGGAGCCGTGGATGGCGATGATGATCCCGCTGGCACCTTTGTGGACAACATTCCGATGTGGCAGCATCTTATCGTGGTTGGTGTCTTCTCTTGCATCTGCATGATTCTTGGTCTGTTCATCCCGAAGATCAACATTGTGTTTGGGTTCACTGGTTCTATCTGCGGTGGCTTCCTGGGCTTTATCTTCCCTGCACTGATGGTGATATATTCTGGTGGCTTCACTCCGCAGAAGCAGGGCTGGCTGATGTACGTTATGTCCTATGTGATGCTTGTGGTGGGCGTGGTCGGCGTTGTGTTTGGCACTGGCGCCACTATCTACTCAATTGCAGGTGGGGAATAACAATCTTTGTTTTAAATGGGTGTGTAGGAATAAAAGTATGGAATATTATTAGTTATTTTTCTTTAAATTCTAAGTAACCCTTTTTTAATAGTGTATATCACTTTTGAATGAATTCGGCACGCAAGGTGGATGTGGTGCGGAAGGTACATACGTGATTTGTGGAGCCTCTGATTCAAAGGAAAACGAATGTGGGGGGAGGCTTCTTTTATTTTTTTTTAAATATCTTTCTGCATTTTCTTTCTATTTTTTTTTCTGTCTCTCTTTTGGTTTGTTGAGTGTGCCAGAAGGGATCAGAATGTGATATGTTTCTTCAGTACTTATGTGCTTGTGTATGAAATGCTTCATTTTTTTTTATCTATATATTTATTTTACTGTGCTTTTTTGTTGTATTTGGAAATTGTGCTGTGTTATGATATTGAGGTTTTTTTTTTTGCTTTCTGGTGGGGAACTGTACTCTTTGTTCACCCATTTCTACCTTGTATTTTCATATATACTATAATGATTTGATATACTTCTTTTTTTTGGTGTGTTTGCTATTGTGTTTTTGTAGGAGGTATTGCTGGCTTCGCCTGTTAGCGGTGTGTGGAAAGGAAATGGAAAAGAACGAGAGACACTAACAACTGTAGCAAAAAAAAGATGGCCATGCAGAGAATAATCAATAAAGAGCGAGGAGCCGGCTAGTGTTTCCCCACACTCTGCATTACACCACAGCTGTGGTGTCGTTGTACCATCCATAGAAAGGAGAAGTGCATCTCTGTGGATGAACTATACTGTTTCTTTTCTTTTTCTATCCATTTTTTTGTGAATGAAGCAGGACTGCAACAATTTTTTTCCTTTTTTTCATCTGGTTGCCTCGTTTTCTTTTCTTTGTGTGTGTGTGCAGTCGATCGTGTGTGTGTGGCGCTTTCTTCCCTGGTTCTTTTCATGGAGAAGATACCCATGCACTTGTTGTGGTCAGTTTTTTTTTTTGTGTGTGTGTGTCAAAAAGCGATGGTGTGAAGATGTGAACGGATACTATATGCTGGCGCATGAGTCAGCTTTTTTATTTTTATTATTATTTTCTGCACTGTGCAGTTTGAAGTTATGTGCTTTTGTCGGAAAAGTGTCTTTTACCGTTTCCTTTTTCCTCCGCACAGTTACCTTCAAAGTTTACATTCCATTTTTCTCTCTCCCCCTCCCCTCTCCATGAATTCGCTTCTAACCCTTTTTTTTTTCGTTTTCACTTCTTAGAAGGGAATGTGAATGTATATATGTAATGATAGCGAGGTGCTTTCTCTGCGTAAGACACATGTTACGTGAAAGTTGGCATGAGTTAGTATATACGTGTACTATTGCCAATCACCAAGGGTAGATGAAGGTAAAAAAAAAACAAGAGAAAGGAAAGAAAGAAAGAAACAAGAAAAAATCTAAGTTGATGAATTAAACATATAACTTTGGATACAGCAAAGGAGGGAGAAACACGAGATGGTATCGGCTGCGAGTCTGCTTTCTTCGTAGACAATAGTTAGCTGCTATATTTTTTTTATTTACAAAACGCACTCTTCTCTCCTCTCTTCTCCTCTCCATTTCCATTTGCCAAAAAAAAATAAAACATGCATACATTTGTTTATGGAAAGAATTTTTTTTGTTTGTTTTTGGAAGGATATATACACACTAACATAATACGCTTTTCTTCTTACTGGTGATTTTTGGTGCTCTACAATAGTCCCACTGCGTTTTCGATGACAGTACGAGTGCAATATCAATTGAAGGAGGAAAAGAAACGGAAGGGAATCGGAAAATAGTATCTATAAATAAAAGATGCTGTATCATCACTGATACCTATCTTTTTTTGTCAAATGTCGCGAAAGCGAGAATGAAGAAGAAATCGATCTACAAAGAGAGGTGGTATTGATTTGACTACCTAGAGAGCCAAAGCTGAACATTTTTTCTTTTTTTTTCTTTTATGGCCTTTGAAACTATTTTTGAGTATATTGTGCTTTAATGAAATTATATCCTTTCTTTGCTACAACATTTATTAACTTTTTTTAAAAATTCTCTTTTTTTTTTTAAACTATTTTGCTTAAGTGAAACATATACTTGTTGCCAAGCACCAAATTGGTTGTATCTGCACGTACATACCCACGTATATACGTTTCCTCATTTTTTTTTTTTTACCTCCACACACACACCTTCCCTTGAGCATTGCGCATAGAACATATCCATATAGTTAGAATTGTCCACCGGCTCTATCTTTTCTTTCTCTTGCGTATTTTTGTGCCCCCCCCCTCCTCTGCTTGATCTCTCTTTTTCATTGAAGTAGGGAGGAAAGAAGCAGGTGATCAGTTTTTCATGTCCGCTCATCACGGTGAGGGGAAGGTTGCTGGCAGAAGGGACCAAAGAAGAGTGTCTCGAGAGGTGTACGGCGTTGACGGTGATGCTGCCAATAACCCTTGTGAGAGCGATGACCGTTTTCAAGAGACTCCCTGTGCAAACAAAAAGGGGAGTGCTGCTGGCAGCAACGCGCTGGAAGGCAACAATGAAGACTTTAACGCCGAGAATTTTAATGATAGTTTCTCATCACCTGAGCGTGCTGGGGGAGACTGCTGCGCGTCGTGCCCTAGCATTAACCGAGTAATGAACTGCCTCGGCGGCGTTGTGCATAAGCTCTTTCCTCCGGGTGGCGTCTTGTCGACCGCCCTGATTTTGTCTAGCGCAGCAATTGGTGCGGGTATTCTTGGTCTCCCTGGGGCCATGAACTCCTGTGGGTTGGTACTGGCCATTATTTTTCTGGTTCTTTTTGCGTTCTTTACGGCCTGTTCTCTGCGTATGATCTCCATGGGCTTGGAAAAGACCGGCGCTCGCACCTTTGAGGGACTCATCTCTATATTGTTTCCTCACTGGCATCACGCTTTTGCCTACTGGGCGGGTTTTATACGTTGGTTCTATGCAGTTGGGTGCTGTGTGGGGTATATCATCAGCATACAGGATCTATTTAAGCCTATTTTTACCGAAGCGTCTCGTCGCAAGCCAGATAGCACGTCTCTTGAGTACATTGCCAGCACCAACGGTCGCCGTCTTGTTGCCTTTCTCATTTGGTTAGTGATCATTCTTCCCATGGTAGTGCCCAAGCACATTGACTCTCTTCGCTATGCCTCTCTCGTTGCCATTGCTTTTATGCTGTACTTCTGCATTATGATCGTCGTGCACAGCTGCATGAACGGCTTGCCAGAACACAAGGATAAAGTCAGGCTCAGTGGTCACACTGGCCGCGACGATGGTGATTACATCTACCTGTTTCGCACTGGTAATGCCGCCTTGGGTGAACTGGGCACCTTTATGTTCGCTTTTATTTTGCAGAATAACGCGGTGGAGTGCCACTTGGACCTACGCCCCGAAATTAGGAACTCTCACACAATGACGAAAGCGGCTATTGTAGCCATGGGTATCACCTTTCTCATTTATCTTTTTGTGAGCATATTTGGCTACTTTGACTTTGCCGCCGCAGCGTTGTCGACCAAGTCGATCCTACTCATGTATAACCCGCTGGATAATGTCGGGGTGATGCTGGCTTATGTGGGTGTGCTGGTGAAGCTCTGTGTTGCTTACGCCCTCCAGCACATTGGCGCTAGAAACTCTATCTATTACGCAATCGGGTGGACCACGAAGTATCGCGAAGCGATGAACCCAAAGAAGTCAAAAAAGAAGCAGCAGCAGCAGCAGCACCAGAACAAGAGCGCCACTCCGACTGGGGAGCTGGAGGGCAACTTGGAACCCGATGCTCTCGACGAAGAACAAGACGAGATCCCTGTAGCTGCCTCGGATGTGGTAGAGACAGTCACCAAGGATACCGACCGCACCTTTGTGGACAACATTCCGATGTGGCAGCACCTTATCGTGGTTGGTGTGCTTTCTGCCGTGTGCTTGCTCTGTGGCCTCTTTATTCCCAACATTAACATTGTGTTCGGCTTTGCGGGTTCCATCTGCGGCGGCTTCCTGGGCTTTATCTTCCCTGCGCTGATTGTTATGTACTGCGGCGACTTCACCCCGCAGAAGGTGGGATGGTTCATGTACGTGCTAGCGTACGTTATGTTGGCGGTAGGTGTCATTGGAATTGTGTTTGGCACTGGCGCCACTATTTACTCTCTTGCAGGTGGGGAGTAGTAGTTCCTTTTACTTGATTGATGAGGTGATATATATATATTGCTTCTGTTACGTTATGGATGTTTCTCTTTCTTTGTTCTGTTGTTGAGAGGGGGGGGGTGAGAACAAAATAGGCGCTGTCGGACATATCCGCTCCTGTTGTATTCTCTGATGATGTCTTTTTTTTTTTTGTTGTTGTTGCTATGCAGTTTCTTTGCTGTGTGTGGGTGTGTGTGTGCTGTTGCTGCGTTTGGTTGTTGTTGTTGTTTTAATTTTGTTTGCCTTTTTTTTCTTGTTTGGTGGTGTCTTTTTATTTTTATTTTACATGTTTCTGTTATTGTTTTTCAGAATCTGAATAACTCCATGTTGGCGCCGCCACATTTGCAGAAATTTAATGCTTACATGAGTCTTATATATTTTATACTATGAGTATCGTGATATTAGTAGTAGTAGCGTTTAACAAGGGGATTTCCATCACTTTTAGTTTTATAACACTGCGAAAGCTTCACAATTTGTTTTCACCTATTGTCATGGGCACGTATGTGTTGAAACAGAAGCCTGGCGGGACTTGTGGCTGTGCCCCCCTTTATTTTTTCCTTTTCCTGGAAGTCGAGTGGTGCTTGTTTACGTGTGTTGAAGCGTGCGCACTGGGAAGTGGTAGAGTGTTTGATTATATATATATATTTGCTTCATGATACGGATGATAAGTTATAAATAAACACGTTTTCTTTTTCGCCTTCGCTCCCCCCCCCCTCTTTTTCTTTCCCTCCGTTTATTCCTCTCTCTCTCCTCCCTACTCTCCCCCCTCCCCTCTTTAAACTTCCTATGGTACCTACTCTAAGACGTAGTAGAGGCAATATTTATGCAATTGTGCAGGAAAAGGAGGGGAGGGGAGGGGGGAGGAGGAATAGTGTGATGGATTACGACATCTGATAGTCTTGCACAGCGTGAGTGAGACAAACTCGCCCTGCTTTAGTGAGTTGGGTGAGAATATATGTTGAGGCTTGGAGTCGCGTATGCTTGTGTGTGTGTGCACCTTCTATGCATCTGTTCACATTGCTGTGAGCTTTGTATGTGTGCGTGTCATGGCGCCGGTAGTGAAGTCATTCGGTGGATGGCACATTGATGAAAGACGTGCATCTGCAAGTTTTTTTTTAGTGTGCTTAATGGACGTTAATGTACGGTTTCTATTTTTTTTTTTTTAAATATGCTTCCTTTCTTTTTTTTTTTTTCTTCTACTATCTATTTGGTAGTTGTGGTGCTTGAACGAGCTAGTATTCCTGTCCCTCTCCTTCGTTCCTTTCCAAGTTTTTATTTATTCTGTTACTATTGCGTGCAAGCGGGACAGTTTGTTCTTGTGCACACATACAGATTCAGTATATATATATATATATATCTACAGTTTTTCTTTAACCCCCTTTTTTCCTTTATATATTTTGCAGGTTTCCTTTCATTTTTATAATAGTTCTTTGTAAGAAAAAAAAGAAACTCTTTCTTTACTATTATTTTTGGGAAATACATTTTCCTTCACATGCTGACGCTTTTTCTTTTTCCTTTTACTGGTGCTTAAGAAAATATATTGTGGAACAACCGCGCTCTGTTCATCAAGAAGGTATCCTTTTATAGTGTTTATATATCCTTCCTTGAGAAATAAAAGGACTAAGCGCCTTGTGACTGTGTGTTGCGCTTTAATTTAAGACGTTTTTTTTTTCGTTTTTTTTTGTATAAAGCCCCTGTTGTACACGTTTCCCCTTTTTCTTCTCTTTTTGTGTAGTATGCTGAACTATTTTTATGGTCTTTTTTTTGTGTGTGTGTTACATGTAGCGGCTGATTTCTCTTTTTTTGCTGCGGGGTTTATGGCCTTTGCACTTCCGAACAGAGAGGAGTGGGCATCTATATATCTACAACTGCTAGCGCAAATGGTGATGTTTTTTTTTTTTTTGTCAGTCCTGTAGACTAGGAAAAATACCAGGTAAGCATTTACGACATATAATGATGATCAATCAGAAAAAAAATTAAAGCATATTATATACTCATTGCATATCTGATTGGCGCTGTCGCATCAGAAATTGTGCTTCTACTGTCAAGTGGAGAGGGGCGTACATCAACCTTGGACTTCGTAGAAGCAAAACAGAAGAACATACGCGTAAGACACTTTCTTTTTATATTGTAACAATACAAACAATATATGAACGCCCTCACACTTTGCTCTCCTTCGTTTTTCTTTCTCTCTTTCATTATTATTATAGATTACTATTGGCTGTTACCCAGTTAGTGCTAATATAGAATTCCTCAGGTGTAATAGATAATTTACATATAAACGTAATTCTTTAAGGAGCCCACCACGATAGTACGCACACGGGAGAAAAATGTTTACAGAGGCCATCGCACACAGCTTCAACGCTGACAATCTCGACGTTGACACGGAGGAGCGTTTTGCTACGCAAAGGAGTGGTTTCGATCGACGACAGGACGCTAAGGTGCAGGTGGCAAGCCTTGCCGCTGCCACCGAGGATGAGGATGAGGAAGACGAACGGAGGACTAGTGAGGCACCAAGACAGCCAAAGAGAAGCGGTTGTGGCTGTGACGAGTGTGTGACCGGCACGGCGAACTGCATTACCCGGACAGTGCACAAGGTAATGCCACCTGGCGGCATTGTCTCCACTGGTTTTATTCTCGCCTCTGGTAGTATCGGCGCGGGTATTCTCGGTTTGCCGAACGCGGCTAACCGATGTGGTCTCGCCATGGCTATGATCTATCTTGTTATCATAGCGTGCTTGACGATATTCTCTATGCGTATGTTGGCAACCGCTGCACATCTCACCAACATCAAGAGTTTCGACAACCTCACCCGCGCGCTCTTCCCTCGCTGGCACCACGCCTTTTCGTACTTCAGCGCATTTGTCCGATGGCTGTTTTGTTTTGGGTGTTGCGTGGGCTATGTGATCAGTGCCCAGGATTGCTTCAACCCGATCTTTACGGAAGCCTCACGTCGCAACCCCGATAACAGTGCGTTGAACTACTTCAAGAGCGCGAATGGTCTTCGCCTTGTTGGGTTTCTTGTGTGGCTTGTGATTATGCTGCCTCTGGTAGTTCCCAAGCACGTCAACTCCCTCCGCTACGCTTCTCTCCTCGCCATCGCTTTTATGTGCTACTTTTGTATTACCATCATCGTGCATAGCTGCTTGCACGGCTTGCCAGAGCACAAGGGGAACGTGGTGTTCAGCGGGCCTGGTAGGGATATGGACAACGACGACGTGTTTCTCTTCCGCACTGGCAATCTCGCTCTTGGTGAACTCGGTACATTTATGTTCTCTTACTTGATTCACTCCAACGCACTGGAGACTTACTTTGATATGCGTCCCGAGGTACGATCTGTTAACAACTTTACGAAGGCTGTTGCTCTTGGTATCGGCATCTCTACTGTGATTTATGCCCTCGTTACAATTTTTGGCTACTTTGACTTTGGCTCTGCCGCGCTGAACGGAAACTCTCTTCTGCTCATGTACAACCCACTTGCAGAGCCGGAGATGATGGTGGCGTACATTGGCGTTTTGTTTAAGATCTGTGTTGCCTATGCGCTTCTCTTTATTGGGGCCCGTAACTCCTCCCACTACTTTATTGGGTGGACTGACAAGTACAACAAACCATGCAATACCGTTGACGCTCAGGTGCGGGACGTCGTTGAGGTGGAGGAAGATGTTGAGCTTGCCTTGACGAAGCCTACGACTGAGATTACTGGGAGCCCCGATGCAGAGGGCAGTATACAAAATGTGGATCCTTTCTTTCTTCCAAGGAGAAGAAATGCTGACGACGATCGTGAAGATGTTGACGATCTGAATGTATATATTGACAACATTCCCATGAAGTACCATCTTCTTGTGGTGGCGATCATAGCTGCGCTTTCTCTCATTTGTGGCCTCTTTATTCCCAGAATTAACATTGTGTTCGGCTTCACCGGTTCCATCTGTGGCGGCTTCCTGGGCTTTATCTTCCCTGCGCTGATTGTTATGTACTGCGGCGACTTCACCCCGCAGAAGGTGGGATGGTTCATGTACGTTATCACTTATGTGATTTTGATAGCGGGCGTCATTGGAATTGTATTTGGCACTGGCTCTACTATTTATTCACTCGTTCTATAAATCTGAAAAAGTAACGAGTAGTATTGATATAGGAAGAGAGGGGAGCCACTTTCGAGACACTCGCAGTCTTTCCCTCTTCTTTTTCTTCTTCTTCCTCCCTCTTTTTAAAGCTTGTTTGTGTTGTAGGTTTTCTTTGTAATTCTTTTTTGTTCCTAGTTCTATCCTCCTGTCACGAACAGTTTTTCTTTTCTTTTCTATTTTTTTTTTAAATTTTTTTTTATTGTTCCACATAAACTATTTTAGAGAAAATAGAATGCATATTCATTCATTAGCGGGAAAAAGGAAAGAAAAGAAAGAAAAAAATGAATGGAACTATCAATTCGCTTTCATATTACAAAACGCGTGAAAGAATTTTTTTTTTTAAAAAAGAACAAAAAGGACATTTTTTTCCCCAATGAATGAAACAAAATTCATCAGCTGGTGCCAGGGGATAAAAAGTAAACTTTGGTCAGAAGGGAAAGAGATATAATCAATCTCTTTTCTTTTATTTTGAGCATTATATAGGCACTCTTATCATTACTTTTTGTTTGGATGGAGGGGAAGAGGAGAGGCTCGCAGATTTGCGCCTGCTGTATTGTCATTTTTTTTCCCCCTTTTTCTCTCTCTCTCTCCTCTATCCCCCCTCTTTTCTTTAAAGCTATACATACGGTCTTGAAAACGGAATGGTGGAGGATGTGTTAATTTTTTGAACATCAACAAACAATCAGCAGTCAAATATAAAAATAAAGAAGAAGCATGAGAGACAAGATAATTTTCCTTTTTTTTTGATGCGTGGAAACACACTGGAATCCCTGCGAAGCGTTTTCATTTGTGCCTGTGGCGTACTCACTTTTTTTTTTCTTCTCTTGTTTTTCTCTCCATCTTTTATTCACTCAATATATTATTATTGTTGCTATTTCTTAACCTAGATTCGATGAATTATGGAAAGAGGAGAGACTTAATTCTTTTTTTTCCCCCTTTTCATTTTCTTTTTATTTCCTTTGCAATACCTATGCTTTTCATGCTAAACTGTGTTTTTACCTTTTTTTTTTTTTGAAAGCGCCATGGCAGATGACAGCCCGAAGCATTCTGTGAGATATGAACTGGAGGGTGATGATGCAACCTTAGTCTAGCCTATTGGAATAAATGGGGAACAATATTAGCTTACTTTTTTTTTTTATGTGGCAGCTAAGGAAATGCATATCTTTTATGCTTAAGTGCTTTATATATATATATCATGGAGGAAATCTGCGTGAGGGAGGCGAGATTTGCTGTGTAAGAACATGTATATGCAATGACTATTTACGATGTTTGTCGCACAGTGCTTTTTTATTTATTATTATTATCATTATTATTGGAAAGGTTGTTACCATCTATGCACATTATATGTCTGCTGCAATAAGCAGCGGTAAAGAGGGAGAGAAAGAACGAGAGAGAGAGATAAAGAGAGAAAGAGGTTTTAAAAAAAATTGAAAGTGATAAGGTGATTGACGTGACTCGTGCGGAACCTTTTTTTCCTTTAAAAATCTGCCTTTTGTCCCTTCAGTTATGCTTATCAAGGTGCATTGTGCGTCTTCCTGCGTTTCTTCTAATCTTACGAGTCATTTCAAAGAACAAAACCTTTATCATCTCTGCCTATTTTTAAACAATCTCGAGATCTACTCCTCCCTCTTCTTATTAACAAATAAGGTGAGAAGGGGAGGGGGGGGGGAAGGAAACTATACATTTTGTTATTCAAATTATATGCTGTGGAAAATAAATGTACATGGTTAAAAAGCAAACAAACAAATAGAGACAATACATGAATATAATGGTACAGTGCAACTTGAAGAACTACTGGAATGCGTTGCAAATCTATTGCGAACTTTTTGTATGGTTTAGTCTTTGCTACACTTTTTCTTTCTCTCTCTCTCTCTCTCTTTTCTTTTAATCTTTAAATTAATGTTTGAAGAGTGTCTTCTCTGTTTGCGTCTTTAAAAGGATACGTGATTGAAGGATCTTTCCTTTCTTTTTCTATCAGTTCTTTATATATATATACATATATAGCTATCCACTAAACTAAATACATAGAGGAGTAATTCTTAATTTTTTTTTAACCCTTGTATTCTTTTTGAGGGAAGAAGTAAGAACATATACAGAACAAGTCAATCAATTTTCATTTTTTTTTCAAAATAAGAAAAAAGGGGATAGAAAATCATCACGTACACACATATACAAAAGGGGAGAGAGCTGCTCACCTATATTTTACTTTAGCATGGCGAAGGTGTTTCATAAACATGGCGGCGGCGCAGTTCCTGCGAAGCGCACGGCGCACTTGAAGCGCATTTCCTTTGATCCTAACCGGAACAAGGTCCGCTTTGTGCGTGTGCCACCGCGCTCGCAGAACAAGCATTTCTGGTTTACTGAAACTCAGCGAGTGGTACGCAAGGGCATGACGTTTGAGATAGAGCCCTCCATTAATGTACAGATATCCATTGATTGTAGGATGCAAATATGCACGCTGGCCCAGATGCCAGTGAACCCTAATGAAAAGGCAGTGCATCTGTCAGGCGAAGCTGGTCCTTCCCACTCCCCTGCAACGGCAGTTGCGCGCTCGGTTGAAGATCGCGTCTACTTGGAAGTGAAGGAAGACCTGCCCTTGTTTAGCGGTCCCGGTGCTAAGGCCAAGTGGGTGTGCGTTGGCTCTGTAGCACCGGGAGAACTGCAACGAGTGCTACTTGTGCTTCCTGCCGGCAGCTACCAGGTCCGTTGTTTGGGGAAACGGTCGCTGCAGGTATTCGCACAGGCCTGGGATGTAGAACGTGAGATGAAATAATATTTAAAACATGTCTTCTTTTCTTTTCTTCATACTCACTCTTTCTTTCTCTCTCTCTCTCTGACACACACATATGCATATACATATACATTTATCCTCACACCTACGATGAGAGAAAGAGGGGGGTGTATTCACATCTACTGTTGAGAGATAAAGCGTGCACCAGAAACTATTTTGTTACGTCTGCTTTGCGTTTGTGCAACATTTCCTTTCATCTAAAAAAAAAAAAAATATATCTAAAGGCGTTGTCGAGCCCATAAGGAAGTGACATCTGAGGAAGAAAAAAAAAAAGTACAGTTGTGAGGGACATGCTCACTCACAGGGGTCCTTTTTTTTTTTTTTTTTAAAGTGATGGGTGGGTGGTGTTGGAGAGCTTTACGCATGGAGAGTCTCCTTTGTTGTGGTTGGAATTCGTTGTTAAATAATAGGAATACTTTATTTTTTTAAAGAGATGAGCAGATGGTGTACGCACAGACATGCTTTTGTTCAGCTTGAGCTTGTTTGTTGTTAGGAAAAATATAGAGAGAAAGTAAGACACTTTCCTTCTTCTTCCTTCTTCTTCTCGCGTGTCGTGAGCTATGTCTGTCAAGGCAAATCTCTCAATAGGTCGCTGTTCACATGAAGGCACGAGCATTAAAAAAGCGACGAGGAGTCACATGCATGCTTTCTATAAATGTCGACTACGCATGCGTATGTTAAGAGGTCGAATCCAACGATAACAAGAGGAGGACACACACACACACACAATTACACAGAGAGACAAGTGTGAGAGAGAGAGATCGCCATTTTTATGCACACTGGCGAGAGCACACGCATATATAGCTATACTGTATGATAAAGAACACTTCTGTATTCAATGTATTTTCTAATAAGAAAAAAATGTATTCGTGACATTTTCTATTTTTCTTCCCTTTTCTCTTTCTTTCCTTCCTTTTTTTTTTTGACTTGTAGTTCATTTAGTCTCTCAATTGTTTCTCTTTTTCTTTCTTTTTTTTTGTTCTTTTTTTTTCCATTATACAGCAATTATCTTTTTGTTTGTTTGTTACACCCTATAGAATCGCGTGGTTGTTTGTTTTTTGCTCTTTACCTTCTGTGAACCGCACACAATATTATTATTATTTTTAAATCCACTTATAGATTGAAAGTGCCTTGCCTTAGCATTTCATTTCCCTTTATTGCTTTTATTTGATATCCCTTACCGATAGATAATAACTTGAAAAAAATAAGGGGAAAATTACGTCAAGAACATCACACAAGCAATCATGACGGAGCAGATGGTTATCAAGCGCAACGGCAACACTGAACCGTATGACGCGGCCAAGGTGAAGCGACGCTTTGAGCGAGTAGCCTACAACGTGGACACAGACAATGTGGATATTCAAATGCTTACCGACACCGTCACACGTGGCGTAACTGATCAGATCTCCTACGCCAAGCTGGACGAGCTTATTGCACAGACCGCAGCGTACTCTGTGACCAAACACCCCGACTACAGCATCATTGCCGGGCGTCTGGCGGTGACCGCGCTCCACAAGGAGACGAGCGACAGTGTCTACGACACCTTTAAGAGGCTGCGTGAGCACACCACCTTTCAAGTAAACCGTCCTGCCCCTCTGGTCTCCGAAAACCTCTGGGAGGTGGTGCAGAAGCATCGCGATGAACTCCAGGCCCTCATCGACTACAGCCGCGATCTTACGTACGAGTACTTTGGCTTTAAGACGCTCGAGCGCTCCTACCTGCTTCGCGCGGAGATTGGCCGCGGTCAGATGAAGATCGCTGAGCGCCCGCAGCACATGATCCTGCGCGTTGCTATTGGCATCCACGGCGATAACATGGAGCGTGTGCGCCAGACGTACGACCTTATGTCCCGCGGTCTGTTCACGCACGCCACGCCTACCCTCTTCAACGCTGGTACACCCAACGCTCAGATGAGCTCTTGCTTCCTGGTGGCCATGAAGGAGGATAGCATCGAAGGCATTTACGACACGCTGAAGGAGTGCGCTGTGATCAGCAAGGCGGCCGGTGGCATTGGCATCCACGTCCACAACATTCGTGCGTCGGGAAGCTACATAGCCGGCACCAACGGTACTTCCAACGGTCTTGTCCCGATGCTCCGCGTGTGGAACAACACGGCCCGCTACGTGGACCAGGGTGGCGGTAAGCGCAAGGGTGCTTTTGCCATTTACCTTGAGCCCTGGCACGCGGATGTGTTCAACTTCCTGCTGCTCAAGCGCAACACCGGCAAGGATGATCAGCGCGCACGCGACCTCTTCTACGCCCTCTGGATTCCCGATCTCTTCATGAAGCGTGTCAAGAGCGAAGGCAAGTGGACGCTGATGGACCCCCGCATGTGCCCCGGCCTTTCCGACTGCTACGGCGAGGAGTTTGAGAAGCTCTACGAAGACTACGAAGCGAAGGGCCTTGGCGTGCAAACAATTCAGGCGCAGGAGCTCTGGTTTGCCATCCTGGAGTCCCAGATCGAGACTGGCGTTCCTTTCATGCTCTACAAGGACGCCTGCAACTCCAAGTCTAATCAGATGAACCTTGGCACCATCAAGTGCTCCAACCTATGCACGGAGATCATGGAGTACACCTCCAAGGACGAGACGGCCGTGTGCAACCTCGCGTCTATCGCGCTCCCCAAGTTTATCAACAGCGAGACCAACACCTTTGACCACCAGCGCTTGTACGAGGTCACCAAGATCATCACCTATAACCTGAACCGGGTGATTGACACCAACTTCTACCCTGTAGAGACCGCCCGACGCAGCAACATGCGCCACCGCCCGGTTGGCCTTGGCGTGCAGGGTCTAGCGGATACGTTTATCCGTCTGCGCATGCCCTTTGTCAGCACCGAGGCCCAGACTCTCAACGAGGATATCTTTGAAACGATTTACTACGCCGCTGTGGAGTCTTCGTGCGAGCAGGCCATGGTGGAAGGTCCTTACGAAACGTTCCAGGGAAGTCCTGCCTCAAAGGGCAAGCTCCAGTTTGACCTCTGGGGTCAGAAGCCCAAGAGCGGCCGCTGGGACTGGGACTCGCTGCGCAAGCGCGTCGTCGAGCATGGTCTGCGCAACTCTCTTTTGATTGCTCCCATGCCCACTGCGTCCACCTCGCAGATTCTCGGTAACAACGAGTGCTTTGAGCCTTTCACATCTAACATTTATCTCCGCCGTGTGCTCTCAGGTGAGTTCCCCGTTGTGAACAAGTACCTCGTGATGGACCTCATCAAGCGTGGTCTCTGGAACGAGACTATTCGTAATGAAATTATCACCTTTAACGGATCCGTGTTAAAGGTAGATGGCATCCCTGACGACCTCAAGGAGCTCTACCGCACCGTGTGGGAGATTCCGCAGCGTAAGCTCATCGACATGGCCGCCGCTCGTGGCAAGTACATTGATCAGTCCCAGTCACTCAATCTTTTCCTGGAGAGCCCCACCTCTGGACAGATCACATCTATGCACTTTCACTGCTGGCAGTCAGGGCTCAAGACGGGTATGTACTACCTGCGCACTCGCCCTGCGGCTGACGCGATCAAGTTCACAGTGGACGCGAAGCGCATGAAGGAGATTAACGATCGTGGCCTCTCCCAGCAGAGTGCGTCAGGAAACTCTCAGCCTGAGGACTGCCTGCACTGCGGGTCTTAAACCCGAAGAAAAGGAAGGAAAGAGAGAGAGAGATAGAGAGAGAGAGAGAGAAAGAGACTGAGGTGGGTGGAGGAGGGGAGTGAAACCGTGTAATGCACATACACACAACAAACATACAATTATATACTTATTATCGAACGTCAGTAGTAAGGTGTACCCTTACTCTACGTGTGTTTCCCGTGGTCATGACCACGGTGTCTAGTTTTCACTTTTCTCCCCTTTCTCCGCCTCCTGCCTTTCTTTCTCTCTCCTTTCTGACGCAAAGAGAAAGAGAGAGAGAGAGCAGTCGTTAGCTGGGTGACGTCAGCCGTTCCATTTTTATTATTATCTTTTGTGAATATAGAATGGGGTCGTGAACTGTCCCCTCTTTTTTTTTTTGTGTGTGTGTGCATATCACCTGCACGAGCTGGTCATCCCTCAAGAGAAGTCGTAGAAGGCTGTAGTAGTAGTCGTTGGAGCAGCATACTCTACATGTGGCTCTTGTATTTCATACATGTAGGGGGTTGGCATAGGCTTAGGTCACGTTGTTGTTTGCTTGTTGTTCGCTTTTTTTTTTTTGCCTGAAGGAGAAAGGACCGTACATCATGCATTCATCGAAGCCACCACTACTACTTTCTTTTCTTTTTTTTTTTTTTTTTTTCTTCCCTTGTTGTGTTGTTGTAGTGGGAAACTTATTGTTTGCGATCCGCGTTTATTATTATTATTATTATTATTATTTATAGAGAGTTTCTTTTTGTTATTGTTGTTCTACCTTTTAGTCTTAGCACTGAAGTTGTTCATATATAGATATATATTCCTTTTTCTTTTTTTTTGTGTGTGTGCTACATCTGCTAGATGCGGGGGATACATAACGTACTGAGTTTTTCCTTTCCTTCTCTTTCTTATAGATCTATCTATCAATTTATCTATCTGTACGCATGTATACGGGGGTTGAGGTTGAGAAATGGGAAGGAGTTGGCTTGTTGAGTCGCATGTACTGCGCAAAATTACCGTGACGAGGGGGAGGGGAGGGAGATTGGTTACTTGCCTGTAACGAAAAGAGAGGAAGATGAGAACGAAAGAAAGAAAAGGAGGATCGGTTTATGTTTGTGTGCCCTTTTTTTTCTCTCACTTACATTCGCTGTATTGCGGTCTGCATGCATGGCGACTTCTTTTCTCGTACCAGTGGGCGATTTGTGTTACTTGACATATTTATTGCCTTAGTTAGAGAAGGGCTGCTTCTATGCTACAGTGTCGCCGCATGTGGTTCTTTTTTCTTTCTTTCTTTCTCCTCTCTCTCTCTCTCTCTGTTTTTTTTTTTTTTTTTTACTTCTTGTTAGACGCGGGAGGATCCACCGGAACAATAACCTTTATTTTTCTTCCTTCACTCGATCATCCCTCTCTTATTCATTCATGTTTTTGTCCCCCACTTTTTTTGGTTTGCAAGAGGGTACTTGAGGGATGACGGTAGCCATGACAGTCTCCGCATCCACCGCACTGCTAGTATACAAGAGTCTGTGTCTTCGTATGGATCTCTTCCTCCACCAATGGCGTAGTGTGAGCTATATACATACAGAAAGAATAAATGCGAGGTAGATAGGAGAGATTAAACAATGAAGACTACATTATTATTATTATTATAATTATTATTTTCGTTTTTATTATGATTTAAAGATCCTTCTATCTATTTATATATATAGTGAATACGTTCTCCTATTTTTTGTGTTTTAAATAAGGGGCGCGATAGATGGATCGGCGGGGGTATATGAAGGGAGGTAAAAGAAAAAAGATTATACCAATGAAAAGTTTCCTTTTTATTTCTTTTTTTTTTTTTTTTGAGAAGCGCAAACTATTTATTTGGTCATCTCAACTTTTACTTACATATATATTTGTAGTTTCTTTCTTCTTCTTTTTTTAAAGAGAGAACTACTGCCTGCCAAAAAAAAGCAACAACAACAACAGGATGTCTAGCAGCACACAAACCAACTGGTTGTGATTCTGCATTCACATGCGTGATGTTTATGACAGTTTTAACGCTTGAATTCAATGTCAAGGTGCACTTTTTTTTTGGTTGCATCTCGCTTTTTTTTTCCCCCCCTTTCTCTTGACAAAAAATTGCTACATCTGTTCCCTTTCTTTTTTGTTGTTGTTGTTTCAAAAAATACTGCTCAACCTTCGTAAAGCACCTATTGGTGGTGCTGCTAGGACACAGCTGCGTACATACATAGGCTTCTGTATATATACATATATATATATTTGGATATTTTTTTTTGTAAACATTGCTATCATTTTTGTGATCGTTTTATATTTTGCTTAGATAGCTCCACCTTTTTTTTTTCTTCAGACGTGTGGACCATTAATTTTCACTTCTGTAGCAACCAAAAAGGAGGGGAAAGGACAACTATGAAGTACTCAAGGAAGGTGTCTGCCGCCGTGCAGAACAAGTCGAATGAGCAGCTACGCGCAGACGTGTACGCGCTTGAGGAAATTGTTGGAGCTCGCCGGGCACACTTTATGCAACTTAAAAGCCGCGAAGATGCAGTAGGAGAGGAAAGGCTTGAGAATAGCGTCGGTGAAGAAGAGCGGCTACGAGCGCGGAACATGTTTCTTGCCAAGGCGCTAAAGCTCATCGAGATTGAGGAGAAGCGCCACGCTCAAGATCCTCGAGTGATAAACAAGAAAAACGCTGTGCGTGACGTGATTCGACAAATCAAGGAGGTTGAGAAAGACATTGACATACTACAAACTGTGAAGAAGCGTCGTGATAAGGGGCTCAAGGAATATGGAAAGCTGGAGGCGCAGGCGCGGTTGATGCGGGGGCAGCTCGAGGACGTAGCGAATGAGCAGCGTACAACTAGTAAGGGGCTACAGGACATGTTACGCGATCTAGAGGTCGAGGACCTTGAGCTTCACGAGCGTCACGCGCAGTTGAAGGAGCGGCTGCAGCTTGGACTCTCTGAGAAGGACGTGGAGGATCTGAAAATGGAGATCGTGAGACAAGACGAGGAGATTAGGGAGCTTCACGAGAAGGAAACGGAATGGCGGGATCGCAAGGAGGGGGCACGCGATCTGGTGTTTCAAAACGTCGCCAAGGAGAAGAAAGAGATTGCCAAGCTGCAGCGCCACATTGAGAAATTATACGACGAGCTGAAGAATAGAGATATGGAGTTGAGGAAAAGTGCATATGCGTCTGGCAACACCGCTTATGCAACGAATATTTGAGTGCATATATATATATATATGTGTGTGTGTGTGTGTGGAAACGTACTGCTTTCTTGTGCTGTCCCATCCCTCTTCCCCTTCTTTTTTCTTTTAGTTTGGAAGGATAGACGAGTAGGACGGGAGTCAGGGACATGCCAAAATGAAGGCGTGGTGGAAGATGCATGTAAAGTTATCTTCAAGCCTGGCTTGCTCATGAAAATCAGCAACGTCAGAAACAACGGCATCGCAGAATGCTTGCTACGGTGTTTGCATTTGTCTTTGCCTTCGCGTTTTTTTTTCCTTTCCATCTGTGCGTAAGTGATAGGAGCTTACGGCAGTTATTGCTGCTGGTACTACGGCTGTTGCTTTCTATCTTGCGTTCTCCTGGATATGAGAAACTCACATTTTTTTTTCTTTTTGTTTCAAACAGGCAAATGAAACATCTGTAAACGGGGCACTTCTTTCACTTATCTTTTTTTTTCTTGTCAAGTAAGAGTATGAGCACACTGGTATACTCTTAGCAACGAGTACATCAACATCGACAAACAGCAACAACAAACTCATTTTATGTATTGTGCCTACGTATTAATGGAGCATCTGCATACATCTTCTTTTTTTTTCTTTTGTTTGTATGTATTCGGAACGGCGGACTTGACTGCATTAGTTTTGATTGAAAATAGAAACGAAGATAGTATCGTGATTACTGTTTATGTATAACTGCTGTTTTTTTTTTTCTTCTCCTTTTCTCTGTTGTTGCTCTTTTGCGCATAAGTCTTAAAAAAGAAAAGGGAAAAAAAACAGGTTGTATTTAGTAGAAGAAGGTGCAGTGCTGAAAGGAATAGCACAGTTTTGGCAAAGGCTTTTCTTTCTCTCTCTTTTTTTTTTTTTTTAAAGAAAGACATAGTCCCCCTTAGTGGCTATTGGTCCAGCACGGCGAGTGTGTGCGAGGTAGTACAGTTGAAGAGGGAAAGGGAAATAAATTTTTGACGTGGGGGCAAAAAAAAAACAATAGTTACGGAACACGATTAGGCTATATTCCAGATCTTCACATTCACTGCTGCTTTTATAGGGCAGATAGTTTTCAAATAGGGCGGTGTTTGCATATTTTTTCTTTCTTTTTTTTTAGTGTATATATCTTTCATTTCTTGAACTTTTAGGTTCTCAACTAGCAACGGCGAAACGTCGCAAGCATTCAAAGTTTTTTCTTGTTGTGGTGGTGGTAGAGGAGGCAGTGAAGCAAGGGTGGCACACGAAGGGCTCTGCAACTTGTATTTGCTTTGAGGGAGCAGCGCTCGTTTCATTTATTGCTCACTTCCTGTTTTGGTTTCCCTTTTTTTTTTTTAAGAAAAGCTCTCTTTTTTTCTGTGTAGCCAGCTAGCTGAGTCGTGTTTGACTCGCCTTTTTCACACTTTTTTTTCGAATATTATTATTATTATTATTATTTTTTTTGATCTATCATTTATCTTCCGTTTTGCCTGCTTCAGACGGATACACTAGCTTTGAAAAGAAAAGTCCAGTTACTTAATTTTTTTTTTCCAACATTCTTTTTTTTTTCCCTTTTTGTGTAGGTGATTTTCCTTTCTTCTTTTTTTTTCCTTGTTATCTTGTCTATTTACATTATATAGCACCGTTTCTTTTTTTCTTTTTACTTTGTTTTCACTGTACAACTACCACAATTAGCTTTATTGTTTCTGTGTGCGTGCCGAACCGCTTTTTTTTCTTTTCTACTTTCTTGCGCATAGAGATTTCTCTGGAGAAAGAAAAGACGCACATATATTTTTTTTTTTTAGTTTGAGCAAAGCGCACGAACTGCTACCAGCGGCGCTACATTCAGGAAAGTAGGCAAAAATCGCAGAAAAAGAGAAACGGGTGCAAGTGAGGGTGAGAGTCTTTCTTTCTTTTTCGTTGTGTGTGTGTGTCGATTGCTTGGATACCCTGTTTTTTTTTTCCTTTTTTCTTTTTTGTTGCACAGGCTCAACGTTAGACGTTGTACTCTCACTGCGCATCTACAGAACCGTGTAATATATACATACATATACATTGAAACCTTTTATTTTGAAAACAACAAAAAAGAGAGAGAAGAGAGGGAAAAAAAACACAGTAGCAGCAGCATGTCGCGGTCACCTAACCAACTTCCACAGTCT
Source organism: Sergeia podlipaevii (assembly GCA_030849805.1). Taxonomy (NCBI): domain Eukaryota; phylum Euglenozoa; class Kinetoplastea; order Trypanosomatida; family Trypanosomatidae; genus Sergeia; species Sergeia podlipaevii. The sequence goes on along the minus strand of JASANZ010002083.1, from coordinate 20,168 downwards.
AGTAGTAGTTCTGTTCCCAACAGTCTTGGATCCCTAGTTCCACTGGGTGTCCCACGTGCCCTCGGTCTTCCTCCAAGCGGCCGCTCCCTGGAGCTGAAGCAGCCTCCATCAGCACAAAACACTGTGCCGGTCTCCTCTAGTGTGCCTGAAAGCCTGGCAATTGGTCTTGGTGGTGGCAGCGGTACTGCCCCGCCGCTGCCCTTGTTGACACCAGCGTCTAACCTCAATTCTGCCTTCAGTGCTGCTGCTGCCGGTGGTGGTGGTGGTGGTGGTGGTGTGGGTGGAGCTTCTGTCAGTGGTCGCCCGACCTTGCTTGAGCGGCGGGCACGCGAGCGTAATGGCATGAGTGTCTCGGGCCTCTCCATGCTCAGCATGGAGACCATTCATGATAATATGCGAGATAGCGCCGTAGTAGTCCCTGAGCATCCACCAAAGCCGATATTTAGAGGCTGGTCCAAGACGACAAACATTGTTGAAGACAAGAGCACAACATCTATCAAGCGTTGCACCACACGCGCATCAAGTGTTGGCCGCGCCGGGGGAGTCGACGCGGCTTCTTCCGAAAATGCCGAGCATCAACACGACCAGCCGCAAGCAGCGCAAGCCTCTTCCAGCCCAAAGGGCATTAGGGTGGTGAGCTATAACATTCTCGCCAATAGACTGGTGAACACGGACCGCTATCCTACTTGCCCGCCACTTGCACTGGGCGAGCAATACCGTCTCGGTCTTATTCGTGAGGAGCTTCGCCTGGCGGCAGCGGACATTTTAGTTCTGACAGAGATCAGCGTAGAGGTGTTTGAGGCGAAAGCGTCGCTGGGTGGATTTTTGCGGGATACGTTGAACTACTCTGGAGATCACGTTGTCATCACAGACCAGCAGGGCATACCACGCTGTGCGTCTGCTTTGGCTTCTCCACCAACGCACTCACCCACGTACTATCACCAACCGCAGCAGCATCAGCAGCAGCAGCACCCAATGCCCATCACAGTGCTCTCCCCAGAGTTTATTCTGTCTACACCTTGCAGTCGCGGGACACCGAACGGAACAGGAGGGGTGACGAAAGCTGCAACGACCGATCGACGGAGCAAAAGTGGTACTAGCGGCAGCCCCAACAGCAAGAACGGCATTTCGACTAGTGTGAGTAGTAAGAAACTGAGTATTGAGCCACTTTCATCACAAGAGGTGCAGCAGAAGCCACTTCAGATCAAGTCGCACCGTATCTCCCCTTCCCTGCTTCCACAGAAAGCAAGGAGTAGCCGACTCGTCAGCCCACAGAGGGAGCCGTCATTGGCACCTGCAGTAGGAAAGAAAATGCGGAAGAAGGACCCCCAGCCAGGTAAGCTTAAACCAGAGAGAGGCGTCAACGGAGATGCACAACGGCAGCAAAGACGTGCAGAGGAGTTTCGAGAGCGGAAGTCGGCCACTGAGGACGCGGCTACTGACCCTGGGCTTGCACTGCCATCACAGAAAGCAGCAACGCCACCGTCATCAACATCAACAGCAGCGACAGCGACATCGTCACCACTTCACATAGCGCCGGGCACAGAAGCAGCAGACGAGAAAGGTGCACCGAGTGCATCGACTGAGACGGCGTCACGTAGAACAGAGATGGATGGTGTTGCGATCTTCTACAAGAAGGCACGCTTCCATTTACTGGAGTCTATCCCAGTGCGCTTTAATCTCATTGCCCAGCGCGACACTCGCCTGACGCTCTATGAGCGTAAAAAGCTAGCAGTCAACACCCACAATGTGGCCCTTATATCTGTTCTACAGGATCTGCAGAACCCTTTACGTGTGTATGTAGTGGCGGGCGTGCATCTGATTTGGCAACGTGTAGAAGCTCAGCTGTGGCAGTCTCATGAGCTGTTCAAAGTACTTGAGAGCGTGAAGGCACGCTACAGCTCTGCGTCGTTCATACCACCCCCACTTCCCACTGGTGCGCTGTCGAGCACAAAACCAAGCTTCATTGTACAAGGAACCAGCGGCGGTGGAGGATTCGGACAGAATTTCACTTCAAGCAACAACAACAACAGTCCGGGAAATGCCTTGATGACGCCATGCAACACGGTGTCACCCTTCAGCATGCAGAGCAGCAGCTATCCCTGTCCTCCTGTGATGGACGCTACCTCTGTCGACATCTTCAATGACCACATCGCTGCCACCGCAGTGCAGCTGCACAGACGAAAACCAGAAGCAGAGCAGATACTGAACAACAATGGCAACAACACGTTCAGTGCTTCTATGGGCACAAGACCGTCTCAACCCAAGCCGCTGCCCCCAGTAAGTGCCCGCCCTGCGAGCGGTGCAATGGTGACAACGACAGCAGCAGCAGCAGGCAGTCTTATTATAGCCTCTCCTCGTAGTCCAATGACTACCTACCGGAGCAGCGTCACTACAACGAACACAACTCCAAAGGCGAGCAATGGATACGTGAGCCCGAGCACAGGACCAGGGAGCTCACTGCTGTTGCAGTCTCCACACTCCCCTCTTACATTCCCACAAGCTATGGAGTTGTGCGTCGCCTGCATCGTGGCGGGGGACTTCAACTCTGAGCGGAACAGTGCCGTTGTTCAGTACATGTGCACAGGTCACGTGCCCCACTGGACGCCAGCTATCATGGAGTACTGGAAGTCGACAGGCGAGCGGCGGCAGCAACTTGCACTTCCAATTCGTCACATGAATGGGGGGAAGGCGGGTGGCAGTTGTGGTTATGAGGGCGAGGCAAGCTTTAGTGGAGCCCCGCTGCTTTCTACTACTGCGCGTGCAGTAGGGATGGAGGAAGACTCTCAGCATTATGTACTATGCTCTCTGCGCAAGGATGCGAAGGCGCGTAAGGTGGAGACAGAAAGGAAAAAGGGGGAGGAGGAAGAGGAAGAGGTGCTGAAATCATCTCCTCTGCTCAAGCTGAGCCCGGCCGCGCCAAAGTCAAGGCGAGTCGATGGGCCGGAGCCCTTTACAGGAGGATGTCTCCGCAGGACCCCAGTACTTGCGCCGCTAACGAATATGCCACAGCAGATGCTGCTGCCACCCGAGAGTGGCTCTGGTCGTGCTCTTATTCAGCTTGTGCTTTCACCTGATCCGTCGAACAACTACAGCGAGAGTGGCGGTGGGGGTTCTCTTCAGCAACAACATACGCGCCGCAGTAACGGTAGCGGCACGGGGAATATTACCGTCGTGAGCACGACAACGTTGAGCAACAGCGACCGCAGGGGCAGCGAGGCGAGTGGGTACTCTCCTTTCACTCCACGCAAAGCCAATTTGCCCTCTTCCTCGTCTTTCCGCAGGCGTCGCGGGAACTCCGCTAGTGTCGATGCCACTGCCTCTGCAGCGCCAGTCTCACGCCTCTCCATAACACCGATGTCAAGCCCTATTCTTCCTCACTCGCACACACTTGGTCATCTTCCGTGTGGTTTCGGCACGCGAGAGGAGGATTTGCTGTGTCCGCCGACTCCTGCTGCAGGTCGTAAGAAAAAGCGGGTCCGTTCCACGACGACGACAGCAGCAGCGGCAGCAGCTGAAACTACAACGGCGGCAGTTGCATGCGGCGATGGCGCGCTGGACGGGTATACCGCTACATCCCACTCCACTCCTGTGTATGCACGGACTGTGCCACCAATCAGTGGTGGCAGCAAGATGGATGCTGCCTTCGGGGATGTGCTGTACTGCCCCACTGCGGCTGCCATCCACACTAATCATTGGAGCGGCTCAGAGGGCAACACTCGCAACACCCGAGATCGTCACCAAAGGTCGTCGCACTTTGGCGAGTGTTCTGCTACTCCCCCACAGGTAGCTGCTTGTGCGCTACAGGAGGAGGGAAATGGGAAGGGTCAGATGCAGACCGTTGCGCTCGCTCCTGTCGTGAGGTCACCGCCCCAGGTACCACGGCACAGGGTCCCCGCGAGTACCGGGGCAGATGGCCAGGTGCGCTCAGCTTATAATAATGGCGATGGTGGCGACGGCGGCGCTGCGGGGTACCGGGGCATGGATATAGGCAACCCACCACTACAAAGGGGTGGTCACCGCGCGAGCTCACCGCCAGTGCTGAACTTTTTTGACGAGAGTCTCACTGGAAAGGAGAGCGATGAGCACGACCCCATGTGCAGAAGCGGAAGCGAGATGGGCAGCGTGCTCAGTAACGCAGTGCTACCGGTGTCTCGGCAGTTTGATGATAGTCTCACTGGTGTGATCGATCACGATAGTCGTCCACTTTTCAAGCCAGCCTACTTTACCGCCACGGTGTGTAGCTCCAGCAGTCGCAACCACAGTAGGAGCGGCAGTGTGGAAACTTTCAGCTCCTCCAGCAGTATCGCGGAGACGGGAGGAGATCGTCATGCGGAAAGCTGTCACAATCGACCCAGACACAGCAGCCATCACCTCCGCCATCGCCGTCCTTCTGAACGCGAGGCGTCGCGCAGTACGACGACTGACAGTGATGAACTGGCGCTCCGCTTACTCTCCCCACAGGCACGCACTTCGCGGTCTTCTCCACGTGACATTGCGCTGCGGTCGCCACGGGTCAGCTCCTGTTCAGGCGCCGCACGTGGACCCCAGATCCGGCTACTGGAGCCCTACTCCTGCGCAGGGGTTCTCTCGCCGACCTCCGTCAGTGCTTCGACGCCGACCATCTCGCCACCAGAGGTTTCTGCAGCTCCTGGTGTGTTCCACCATTTGCGGCTTGGGGACGCGTATGAGGTCTACTGCGCGCGCCATCCCAATCGTGTCTCGGCCGTAAATCCATCCACAAATAACGAGGGAAAGGTGCTTGACCACGTCTTATTTGAGAGCTCCTATCTTGCGTGTACAAGTGTGCTGCGACTGGGGGAGTTGACAGAACTGCCCAACAAGAATATCCCTAGCGATCATTACATGGTCGGCGCATTACTAGTTCCACGGCGTACGTCGTAAGGAGAAAAAGAAGGGCGGGGAGAGAGAGAGAGAGGAGGAAGCACTATGCGGGGTCTTTGCGTAAGTTTTTCTTTTTTTCCTTCTTGGTATATTACAACACATCTGTATATCTAGGTGATTCATATTATTTTCCTTCTTCTTCTTTCTGAATTGATTTTTTCATATATATTTTTTACTTTTAGTGCATGGATTTTTTTTTTTTTTTCGTGTGTGTGTGTGCTTTTTTTTTTTTTTTTTAAATCCTTCTCAACTGGTGATTTCCACAGTGTAAAATAGAGAGAAAATGTATATTTCCCGGGTTTGATAGAAAACAGTTGTCTTTTTTTTTTTTTTTTCTGACTATATAATTTATTATCATTACTGTTTACTATCTGCTGAATATGAAACGTTTTTTTTTTTCTGTAAAGAGGTGAGAGGAAGGAATAGAAGCAAGAAAGAAGCACATACACAGAATGGGATATACATAAAGAAAAAGCGGCTGAACGCACAACAACAAAAACAACGCCAACGACAAAAAGGAAATCATGACCGTTTCTGATAAGAATAGTCAAAGGTACCCTGTTCACCAGAGAGATAGTACAGAAAAGAAAAGAAGTATACGCTGTGGGCGTAAGAGAAGCAATAAGTCTGGACAATAAAAAATGAGGTGCGTGCTTACCAAAATGTAAAGTACACTGTTACTTGTTAGTAGATTATAAATATACATAGAGGGGGAGGAGAGAGTGCCAAGGAGCAAATGAAGAAATATATATATACATAAGAAGAAGAAGAAGTCACATTACCAACAACAAAAAAATAGAGGTGAAGTAGAATGACTTATGTAAGTTACTGTGTTTGTACAGCGGGATATGGCAAAGAATAGTGTTGAGGGAAGGGGAAGGTGCAAAGGAGTAGTCTACTGCTAGGACACATTATCTTATCTTCCCCTTTGCTCGCTTTTCTGGCTTCTACATTATTATTATTTTTCTTTTCTCTTCACTTCTTAGAGGAGGTACATATGTATTCTGCTTGGTTGTTTCATATATTTTTTTTTCCATGTTTTATATCTTCCTCCCTCCTTGTTTTTCTCATCATTTTTTTTTTTCTTATCATCTCCCTTTCTCCGACTCCGTTTTACTATTTCCGCTGTGTGCTAGAATGTGTATCAGCACTTATACTACGCGCAGATCGAAAAATATCAGCGCACCTGAACTGAAAGAAGAGGAAAATGAAAGATATATACGTAGAAACCTACAACAGCAACAATAATGGAGCCAACAAGTTGAGGGCGGTCAAAGGTAGGTAGAGAAGAATAGGTGGCAGAAATGTACGTTAGAGACCCCATTTCTTTAATTTTTTTTTTTTGTATCTTATCTTTTTATTTTTATTATGCAGTATCAGAAAAGAAAATTTCTCTGTACTTGTTGCATTAGGGTGCCATGACTTGCCAAGGTACCTCTTTTGCTTTTGGTGCAAACGCCTTCGCCGCATAAAAGTCTTGCTCTTTCTTAGTATATATATATGTATTTATATATTACATCTCTGTATGCACGCTTTTATGCTGCATGCACTATATCTCATGAGCGCGCCTTACTTGACTCTTGAACGTGCGTGTTTTCTTTTTTTTCTCTCTCTCTTTGTGATTTATCACATACAAGAGTACAGTGCTATAACTCTTTTTTTGCTTTTTTTATTACATTATGCCACAATATCTTCAACATTCTTTTTTTTTTAATCTTTTTTTTTTCCAAAGTGTTATCCGTGTGGTGTCTTCTGTGAATATTTTTTTATCTCTGCCAAAGTTATTACAGTCATTTTCTTTCTCAAAGAATAGTTATCGCCTTTTTTCCCAAGATCTAAACAGATTGCTTGAATACTCACCTCCATTTTTTTTTTTTGGTTTTTCTTCAGTGCTCTCTTTTATACATCCCAGCAATATGGGTTGGTTTGGTGGCAAGAAGGATGACAAGAAGGTGGAGGCTGCTGCTGCCCCAGTGAAGGCGGAGAACACCTCTTCCAAAGGTGTTGTGGCTTCTGGCGACCTGGTAAACGCAGGAGACCTGCAGAGTGCGCTTGACTGGGCCGTGAACCTCGGCCAGGATCCCAACCAGAAGAAAAGTGGAGAGTCGTCAGCTCTGTTTGAGCTCATGTTTCGCTGCAAGAGGGTTCTATGGGATGATGGTTTTGCCAAGAGCCAGAGTCAGCAGGTGCAGGATTTTGTGAGGAGCGACATGTACAGTCGATACTCCGCGGCGGTGGTGAAGTCGCTGGACATGGATGGCGATGGCAAGCTCACCCCAAAGGACTTCCAGATCATGTACGATAAATATCTCACTGGCGCCATTCACAAGAATGAGGCCACAATTGATAAGTGTCTACCTTTTATTGGCCAGTTTGTCTTTGGTGTTGGTGTTGGTCTTATTGTGGGATCTCTGTGCCGCCGCTTTTACCGGAGTAAGTATCTCATTGCGGGCACTAGTGTACTGCTGTACAGTGGTATTCAGTATCTTGCGCAGGAGAACTTTGTGAATCGCGAAGTGCTCGAGGCTGCTTTCAAGTCCAAGGTGACTGAGCTGACTGACATCAACGGAGACGGCGAACTTGATCGCAAGGATATTGATATGCTAGTGGAGAACCGTCTTCGCTACGTCACCACAAAGCTTGGACCTGGTGGCATCGCCCCAGGTACGACTGGCTATCTTTCTCTCGCTCTTGGCTTTGCTCGTGGCATTCGTTTCATTTAATGATACACAACAGCGTCTGTGTGTGTGTGTGTGTCTGTGTGCTAAGGCACGCGCACTGCTGCCAGAAAGTGGTAGAGGAAAACATATTTTTAACTGGTGAAAACGATTTGAGTGCATCCCCTTTTTTCCTTGTTTTTTGAGGTGGTTCTTTTTTTTTTCCACTAAATAAAGATACCCCTTCACCAAATACGAAAGAATTTGCTTCATTTTCTTTCATTGGAGGGGAGGGTTGCAGCACGCATGTGTTGGTGAATGCTTGAAGGTGTCTCTTTTTATATATCTTTTCAAGTTCGTGTAAATAGTGTCTGATTCCTATTTACTCTCTTTACTATTCTTATTTTAACCTTTTTTTGTTACGTGTATATGCATGCAAACTTCTATGATATTTTTTTTTTCACTAATATCAATTTTATTACTTTTATCTCTCACTCGTGTTTATTATTATTATTATTATTGTTGCCGTATTTGCGAGGGCTTTTCGCTAAGTAAATGCATGTGCTTTTTCTGTGTCTCGATCAGTTTTGAGCACCACGATCTTTTTCTTTTTCTCTAGGCAACTGCCAATGAGCTATGTTGACTGCTCAGTCGCTGTGAGTGGATAATCTCTGTATACAACCTCCTTTTCTTTTTTGCCGTAATTCACATCTGCTTTGAGCAAACAACTGTAGGGAAAGAGCAATCATCATTTTGTAATAATGATACATATATATATATATATATATATATTTGTGTGTATGTGTGTTTCTTCGCGCAGTACCGAGGGCCTGGTAAGGAGGAAATAAACAGCAAAAATGAAGAATGAAAAGCTATTTTATAACAGTTGGGACAGTGCAGTAATAGCAGCAACCATATCAACAGGTGTATTTATACTCAAATGTTTGTAACATATGTACTGCGGTTTCTATGTTTATTAACTCTTTTTTTTTTAATCCTCCTTTTTGGTGTAAATGTTGCCTTAATAAAGAGAGAGAAAGGGAGAGAAGGTGTGTGTGCTCGTCCTTACTTGTGTTGCACTAACACACACACACACACACATATATATTTAAGAACATTTGTGCATAATATAGGGTTGTTACTCACAGAAATAAATCTTAGAAACGGGTTCTCTGCTATTCTTTTTTAAAAAAGAATATATACGTACATTTATAAGATAGCGTATGTTCTCATCTAGTTCGTCGCTTCTTGCGCGTGCATTAGTGGATCGCAAGCGGCCTCAGCTGTGGGGTGCGCCAGGAGCACCGATTATCCGCATGCGTGGTCACCACGTCGTGTGGAAGTTCCAATCCTATGATATCTTTGTGGAGCACACGCACCGCCGTCGAAACTCGGATATTCGCCTTCTCCAGTATCTTGGTAAGCACTGTCCGCACCCACAGAAGTCCCTGTGGTCGCCCGACACCCCTGTGACGCAGGACCGTCACCTTTTCATGCTCACAACTGTGGACATTGATGCCTTCAAGTACTGGTTTGGTGTGAAGCGATGCCGGTTGTCGGTAGGCCCGTGGAACATCTTGGCCAAGTCTGGGCTGCTACCTCCTTCTTACAGGCAGAACTCTAAGATTATGCCAAAGCCTATCTTTGACAAGGAGCACTTGATGAAGTACTATTTGGCGAATCGCAAGGAGCAGCACGTGGTAGAGAGGGAGGACTACCTTAACTACAAGAATAGTATGGTGAAGACTGAGGAGGAGCGGGCAGCAGAGCGTCCTCTCGCCCCGTTCTTGTGAGTCTCATTTCTTTTTTTTCATTGACGTGGGGAAAAAGAGAGGAATATAATGCACTGTTTGCCTTTGATAGCGAACTGTCATATCTCTTCCTCTTATCTTTTCTTTTTTGTCTCTTGGTGTTGCCATAAATGTTGAGAGGTTGTAGTGGTTCTCTTTTTCGCTGAGCCGTCGCGGATAGTAGTTTGAAATGATAAATATATATATGGGAGCAAAGGCACTGAGATAACATGATTGCATTACATTTGCGCTTTATAGCGCGCGCATCTAAATGTTTTGCTCTTCGTTTCTTGTATTCCCCTTCCCTTTCTCCCTCTCTCACTCTGTATGTGTGTGTGTGTTTGTGTGGATGCTACTTTTAAGGTATCACTGATGCTTTCCCTTTCATTTCCTTCCCCTTCTCAAACCCATTTTTTTCTTTCCTTTCTTTCATATTACGTTTTCATACGACCGAGTCAGTAGCTTTTTGTTTTGTTTTGTTTGTATTGTTTCTACGAAACACCCATTTGCAGAGAAGCACAACACGCATTCATAGCTTTTATACGATAACAGGATGGAGTCGCCAATCAACCCCGCGCTGTGGAAGGTGCTCTTCAACACCGCACTCGCCACCCTTTCCGTGGGCACTGTCTTCTCAATTTACCACCAGAAGAGGGACATGCAGTGTGTTATGCATGAGCCCTTCCGCAAGCTCCGCAGCGCCAAGACGGACGACGAAAAGGAGATTACGCTTCATGAGATCCTTGGCCGCCTGCAGGCTGACGCCGTGCGCAAGAAGTTTGACTCTCGGCTTTCTGCTGCTAAGTACGGCAACTGCCTGGTGCCCCTTCTCAAGTTAGACAAGGAAGGCGCCAACTCGGCCATTGTGAGTATGGCACTGAAGGTGACCCTTCGTGTCTATGGCGCAGACGCCAAGGGCCGGTCCCAGCTGAATTGCCTTGGAGGCTATAAGGTTCTGCTAGGAAGCCTTAGTGAAGCACACCGTCAGGGCAATCAGGACCTCATGGAGGAGATCGCTGAGAGTCTTAGAGCCCTGACGCAGGTGGATGACTCGCAGATAGTGCTTGACACAGACGTGCCGGAGGGTGCTGAAGGCGCTCACACGCTCGCTCTCACGCCAGCCACCGTGAAGATGCTCCGCATTCTGGACCCCGAGAGCCCCGCACTTTTCCTCAATGCACTCACTGGCATCTTTGCGAACATCTGCACACTTCATGCCGGTGCGGTGAACATTGGCCGTGGCACTGATAGCCACCCTGGCGTTTCCTTTTTCCTTCGTCTTTTGGAGCATCCGAACCGGAGCGTTATTGAGAACTGCGTCATGGCGATCCGCTTTATGGCACGCGCACAGGTTGGCCAGGCGGAGATCGCGGAGGCTGAGAATGTCACTCGCCTGGCGGAGAATCTTCAGGTGAACGCTGAGCCCGCTGTGATCAATTCCATTTTGACTATTGTGCTGGTCATGACCGGCAGCGATGAGCACCGCGCAAAGTTCTTCGGCAACGTTGCCGAGACGAGCATGCCTGCTTCACTGTTTGAGCTGTGGGTCCGCTCTCCTGAAAAGTCCATTCGGAACCGCGCGGAGGTGCTCTGCCGCGTACTCATGCGTGTGGCGCAGACGGCGCCGTTTATGTCCGCTCTGTTTGACCGCTTCCGCCCTCAGATTGAGGAGCGCCGTAACAAGGACGAGCAAGAGCACCAGCGTCAAATGCAGCAGGTGCAACAGAACCAGTTCATGCAGCGTATGATGATGGAGCAGATGGGTATGGATCCTTCCATGATGGGTGCTTAAAGTATACCTGTTGACTTTTTTCTCTTTATTATTGTTGTTGTTTGTGGAGAGTCAAGGAATGGGGATAAGCAAGAAGAAGCATCGGGGAGGGGGCGGGGGGAAGGGGGCGCTGCAAGTGTTCTTTTTACGTTTTTTTTTGTGCAAACATTTGTGGGTATCAATTACAGGGAGGCAAATTGAAGAGAAGATGACCCGCACGTAGTTGTTGTTGTTTTTACTTATTTTTCTTCCTCTTTCTTCACACCCCCTACTCTTCCCTTGAACCCCCCTTTGTTTTCTGTTTTTCTTCTTTTCACTTTTTTTTTTTGTTACGTACTTAACGAAATACACACGCGCACACAGACACACGCGTGCATACAATCAAGGAAATACAATAAGCATTTTTGTTCTTTATTTTTTATCAACCACCTAGTACTATTGTTTAGTACTTATCCCTATCACTACCGCTGCCAATACAAATATTACCGTTCTTCTTTTTTTTTATCATTTTCTTGTTGTGGTTTCTCATTTATGAGGGAGAAGGGAAAAGAAAATAAGAAAGAAAGAAAGAAAAGAACGTTGTGTTGTACTGGTAGTACTCTTCTCACACATTTAGTAGCTGCGTAATGAGGCCCGTGCGTGCGGTTGAAAGTAATTCCAATCAATGAACGATAAATTAGTATCTATATATACATTTGTGCACTCACAGAAAGGCAAGCAGGTGGCGGTATCTTGAAATAGGCCGTTTGCCTCATTATTGATGACACACTTACATATATATATATATGTGATCTATATGAGGATTATTCATGAGCTGCAAGTGTTTTCTAATTTCGTTTTGCTTATCTGTTACTTTTTAATATATCTTTTTTTTCTTTCATGTTTCTTTGCATGATTCTTCATTTTCCTCTTTATATATATATTAGTAGGTCTTCTTGTAACACTGGCCCTGTATGGATAAAGCGAGTCTAACTCTATAGACACATAAACGCACACACATAATAAGCAAACATCATCGGCAATATATCTATTCACTTACTCATTGCCTTTCGAACTACTGAGGTTCACATACAATCAGCTAACTACGCCCTTCACAAAACCAAAAGGGAAGGGGGGAGGGGGGGAGGGAAAGAGTAGCAATAAAGCGTGTGTCTGGGGTGTATTCGTCCTCCTCATATGGAGCAGCAGGCAGGGGTCGATGACGTGAAGCCCCCAATAGACACCAGCACCAACGTCAGTTTCGCAGACATTATTGAAGAGCAGGAAGAGGTGAGACAGAACAGTGCGTATGATGCGGATATGCCGCTCGAAGAACGAGAGGCAAAGTGGGGCTTCACACTCACTGAGTTGCAAGCCGCTACAAAAGTGGTTCGTACACTCTTTTATAATCCTTCTCTCTACGTTGGGGATTCATATCTGTCGGACAGCCGCTTATACACCATGATCACCCGCGATCGTCAGACAAAGCGTGAGAACCGTGACGTCATGAAGGCTATCATGGCGGAGGAGAAAAGCCGCCGCAAGCGATATCAGCGCTTACGAAATGTGGAGGCGCTACGGCGCACCGTGATGAAACGCGAGCGTGAGGACGCTCTCAAGGCGCTGCTGCTTCCTAGCGAGGAGAGGCCGGCCTTTCCTCTGCTGTTGTGTGAGTCCGCGACTCAGCCAAAGAAGACGGAGGATGGAGATGATGAGTGGTCTCCCGAAGAGCGCGAAACTTTACGCCTAATTGGCGCCTTTGAGAATCTCCTGCGCCTGGAGCAGGCTTATGCAGGCACTTTGCACGAGAAGGAGAAGGAAGGCCATGGTAGTGGTGACGCTGCCATGAAGGGATTCCCAGCGGGTACAAGCGGAGGGACTGGTGAGGTGGACTCGGTGCTGATTTCTCAACTTATCGCACAGATATACCGTTATGTTCCACACATATTTGGGACGCAGATGCCTCCTCCTATTTTCTCTGATGTCTCACGCAGTAAGAATAGCGGTGCTAGCGAGCACGGGCAGAAGGACCGGCAACACCGTCACTTTACATTTTTTGTCTCCACTTACAAGGTGGAGGTGGCGCGCAGGGCGGTACAGCTGGTGCAGCTGCCTGTCCCTCGTAAGCGGGGGCCCCGTCTGGAGGAGCATGAACACCCACACGCCACCGCTGAGCTTCACCCCGTCTCGCTTTCTTCCGCTATTCGACAGACAGACAGCGATGTGATTGTACGAAGCCCACTTGATACTCTACATAGCATTGAAGGCCTCCGTGGTCTTATCAAGCGCAGCTGTGGTCATGACGATTTGAATGACGGTAGCAGCAGCAATAACAATGTCAACGTGAGTGGCTGCGATAGAGACATTGACGAGATGGCTGTCGTGGAGACTGCAGGCGATGTCTTGCGCGGGGTGGAGGTGGTGCTGCTGGAGGATGGTACTGCGGATTCTCGTTTTGCTGCTGCACACGCGCCGCAGCCACCATTATCGCAGAACGGCAAGGGAGAGGAGGAAGAAGATAAGACTCGCGAGGCGAGCGGCGGCTTCACGGCTCGCTATGTGGCTGCACAGACGCTCAACTTGCTTATCGCACGCCGTCTCTACCGAAAAGCCAAACTGCTGGCTGCGGGGGTGTCCCCGCTGGTGGTGCAGCGCGTACCACCAACCTCTACATCAGATGAGCCAGATTCCTACTGCGTCTTCCAGGATGCGCAGCTCTATGGCGTGGAGCATCACGAGGACGACGCGAGCCTTCTCCGTACCACGCCTGTCGCCTGCCATATCTGCAAGGTGCGTTACACCCGCCTCCACCCGTACTACTACAGCATGTGCCATCTATGTGGAGAGTATAACTACAACAAGCGCCTAATGACTCGTGACTTGCGTGGCCGTGTGGTGCTGCTCACCGGATGCCGCATCAAGATCGGCTACGCTATGTCGCTTTCCTTGCTGCGCTGTGGGGCGGTGCTGCTTGGGACAACTCGCTTTGCTCACGAGGCGCTGGCCCGCTTTCAGCAAGAGAGTGACTACGATGCGTGGAAGGACCGGCTGCATCTCTTTTCATTAGACCTGCGCGATATGTGGCTTGTGACGCAGTTCTGCGCCTTTGTAACCCTGAAATACAAGAAGCTTTTTGCAATCATCAACAACGCTGCTCAGACTATTGCTCGCACACCGCAATACACGGAGCATCTTCGCGCAATCGAGATCAACCCACCTGCTGTGCTTCGCAAAGGGCTTCAGGCTGACAGCGTACCCGCCGAATGGCATAACTTTTTCCTGACGCACACGTCTGTCATGGTGGGGCAGTCTCTATCCATTGAGTACCACCCACTGCAGAAACCGTTTCTTCCTACCGTAAATGCAGCAGAAGTTGAGGAGGAAGAGCATCAGGGCCAGCAGCACAGCCAAAATGGCAATACTACTAGTACTAAAGCGCACGCGACTGAAGAGACGCTTGATGCGGATGTGGGAGACACAAGCACGATGCTTGCCATTGCCACCACAAATGGTATCGCAACGCATGTGGTGGCAGACCGCACGGTAGTGTTTGATCGATACGACACACAAGCTGAGGGGAGTGATCACCGTGAGACCAACTCGTGGGTGATGAAGTTGGCGGAGGTGCAGGGCAGTGAGGCGGCGGAAGTGATGGCCATCAACGCTCTTTCCCCTTTCATTATCAATAGTAAGCTAAAGGTATGTTTGCTCAACCGCGAGGGCGACGCGGACCCTAAAGAGCCTCGCTTTATTATCAACGTCTCTGCGATGGAGGGTCAGTTTTACCGGTTTAAGCAGACAACGCACCCACACACGAATATGGCCAAGGCAGCGCTTAACATGATGACACGCACCAGCGGTGAGGACTATGCGCAGGATGGCATTTACATGAACTCGGTGGACACTGGGTGGATCACGGATGAGTCCCCCAAAATTAAGAAGGAAAGACGTGCGGATCAGTATATGCTGTGCCCGCTAGACGAGGTGGATGCTGCAGCGCGGTGCTTAGACATGATTTATACGAACAGCTGTGAGCACAGCAAGTTTTACAAAGACTTTAAAGAAATTGTGTGGTAAGTCAAACCTATATGTTACTTTTCTCCCATTTTTTCCGCTTAAAAAAAAATTAAATAAGGGTATATATTAATATACATGATTATCTTCTCGACAAAAAAAAAAGAGGAAACAATAAGAGAAGCATACCAGTTTCTAAGATCTCTTAAGATCTTTTTTTTTTTTTTTTGGATTGCGCTTTTGGGCGAGTATTCCCTCCCCACATCCTCCCTTTATTAGCTATGAGCTATATGCATGGACGATTGTTTTTTTTTTTTCTTTTGCTGGTGTTTGTTTCCTATCTTCTTTTTCGTTTCTGCCATTTTTTCTGCTTCGTTCTTTTTTTTTTTTCATCTGCTTCTCTGCTGTTCTAGCAGCACGTGCCTTGCTCATCAAACTCAGAGCGCGCACATACACGTACATAAATACATATCTATTTATCTAAATAGAATCAAGGGAGAGTATACAGTCACGCGTGTCATCTCTTCATTTCCCATCGCGCACTTCTACACTTATTCCTTTTATATATATACCGATAGGGAACCATGCCCGAGTACACTTATGCAGCCAGAGAGGCCTTTACACTGCCTCCTTCTCACCAGAAGTTCTCCAAGAGCGAGGTAGAGAAGGTGGTGCGCACGGTGTGCGACGAGATGATTGGCGAGAACAGACCCTTTGTGTTTGAGGACGCGCAGCCACTTATCAAGGAGCTTTGCTCTGAGATTCAGCAACGCGTGGTGCGGCTAGGCTATGAGAGGTACAAGTTTGTGACCCATATTGTGATCACTCAGGCAGCACAACAAGGTATCCGCATTGCCTCCCGTTGCTTGTGGGACCCAGAAACAGACAACTACGCTTCCTACTGCTACTCTAGTGAGAATATGCATGTGAGCATAGTGGTGTTTGGCATGTACTGGGAGTAAAGCAACAGTTTTGCAGATAGAGAGAGACCCACTATACTGTGCTTTTATTGGTGCACATGAGCATGTGGGGAGTGACGAGCTGCTAGAGTTTGTCATTATTATTATTTTTACTTTTTTGTTCCTTTTTTTTGGTATGTATGCAAGCCACCGTCGATTGTATGAAAACAACTTTTTTTTTTTTGTAAATAACATATATATGCGACAATGTCAACAATGAAACATACATATATGCCATGGGGCTGCCGAGATACTCAACGCAGTAAGAATAGAGAAAAATGTGTTACTGATGCAACTGTCGCACTGTGGTGCAGTTGGACAATATATATTCCCTTCCCTGCCATTGTTTTTCTTTTTTTTTTGTACTTTTCTTTTACTTTTTTCCCCATATTTTTTTGTTGCTATTGTTATTATTATTGTTATAATTGTTTACTGTAATGTAGTGTGTTAATCATGTCCAAGAAGCAGGAAGTCAAAGTCTACGGACCCAACGTGTCCAAGGAGACCCTTGTGTACGGCGTCGTGCACATCTACGCCTCCTTCAACGACACTTTCGTCCACGTTACTGACACTTCTGGTCGCGAAACCTTCGTGAAGGTTACCGGCGGTATGAAAGTCAAGGCCGATCGCGATGAGTCCTCCCCTTACGCTGCCATGATGGCCGCCCAGGACGTCGTTGCTCGCTGCAAGGAGTGCGGCATCAACGCCCTCCACGTCAAGATGCGCGCCACCGGTGGTGTGGGCACCAAGAGCCCCGGTCCCGGTGCCCAGTCCGCCCTGCGCGCTCTCGCCCGTGCCGGCATCAAGATCGGCCGCATTGAGGACGTCACCCCCATCCCAACCGACTCTACTCGCCGCAAGGGCTCCCGCCGTGGTCGCCGCTTGTAAATGCGTGCTGAGAAAGGGATTTAGTTTTCTCTGTGCCTTGACATGACACAACCAATTTGTTTTCTCTTTTTTTTTTCGAAACACAAAACCAATAAAAAACCGCGCATTTTTTTTTTCCTCGTGCACGACGACACCAAAAGTTGGTGCTATGAAGGAGAAGAAGGGTCATCTCCCACTCCATCTTCTTCTATGTTTATTGATGGAGAAGCGCATGCGCACTACGTAGTGCATAAGCACATATATACATAGACGTAAATTTTTCTTATTCATCTATTCTTTATGTTTCCTCATCTCTTTTTTTTTTTTTATTGTTATTATTTTCTTCACACATGCCTTTGATATGTTTCGTTGTTGTTGTTGTATGAAGGTTTCTACTTCATCTTTTCCGCGTTTGTTACTTATTAGCAAAACAAAAGAAGAGAAATATTGTTCAGTGCTGTAATTTAGTTCAACGGTTGTTGTATTATACAGAAAAGAGAAAAAGTACAACAACGAAAGACGAATCACATTTAGGAATAATGAGTGCGAACATCGCATTTTCGACTACCGGTGGTCAAAGTGCGGCGACGGCAGCGTCTAGCTCTAGCACAAAGGCACGCCTTATCCTTCCGTATGACGTGCTTATCAATTTGCAAGGTCGTCGGGTGACAGTGCTGCTCTCTATTGGTAATGCAGAGCTGGAGGGTATGTTGCGTACGGTTGACACAGAACGCGGTGATCTCTTTCTCGAGGACGTTGTCCACTATCACTGGCAAGCGACGGAGGATCATGCCGCTGCAGCAGGTGGTGGTGGCATGGTAGAAAGGGCTGTGACTGAAAATGTTGAGCAGTGCGCGGGAGGTGGCACGCGTTCTGTCGTGCGCCGGTGTGCTTCCGCGATGGTAAATAGTCGGTTTGTGAGTCTCATCACTCCAACCCAGTTTGGGTTTCAAATAAATCAATGAGGGCCAAAATTATGGCAAGCCACCTACTTTGTACTGTATACGTGTGTCTTTTCTCTCTCTCCCTCTCTCTCTCTCTGTGTGTGTGTTTGTGTGATAGCCGCAGGATTCTGTGCTCATATACACAGGCAGCCACACACGAAAAGGTGCACCTACGCATATACCTGTTGGGTTGGCCAAGTTCTTCTTTTGCTCTTGAAAACACATATAAATACACAACAATCACGAGGTCCCTCTTTTTTTTTTTAAAAAAAAAAAGGAAAAAATATTATTTACAATAATAGTGTATACATTCAGCATGCTTGAATGTCATTATTTTTTTTTTTCGTTTATTTTACTGATTTAAAACATTTAAACCACATCTCTCTCTCTCTCTCACTCTCCCCCTCTCTCTGCATTTTTTCTTGTTGAAATCTTTTTCACATGATCCCCCCCCCCCCCAACACACACATTATTAAATATGAAAATATAAGTAATCTAGCATTCAGTACCAGTGCATCTGAAATTAGAATTTTCCTCCTTTTCTTTTATCGCGAACACACATTTTCAGAACTTCAACACCATGTCTCGTACTACCTGCAAGATGTCTGGTGGCGTTGCTCGCGCCAGCATTGTCGACCATGGTGTGTACCTCAAGCCTGTGTCTCAGAACCCCTTCCTTGGTGCTGTTCACGATGGCGTGAGCACAGGTTACATGCAGGGCTACACTGCAAAGCCGATCCACTGGCTCTACCGCTTCCGCCACAACTATCTCCCCCAGGGATTTGCTACTGGCTTCTTCTCTCGCAACCCTTATGGTCGCTACGTGCACTGGCTTGAGGTCAGTACGATGGAGAAGGTCCGCATGCAGTCCATGACTGTGGAGGCCATACCATGCTTTACTGTCACAACTCTTGTTACTCTTTACACCATCTGGTTCTGCTACCGTCTGGCCTTTCTGCACCCCGATATTACCCTTTACAATCTGGGTCTCTGGCCAACCAAACCGTGGGTGCAACAGCAGCGCTTCAACAAGAAGATTGAGCTTGACCAGCAGGTGTACCGCTGGGTGCACCGCACTCCTGAATACTCAATGCCCGATCCCGCCAAGGCCTTTTACGCCCTTGACATTGCCGCCAATGACCCGTACTTCGAGTACGCCAAGGCCCTCGGCCGCGAGAAAGAGCTTTTCGCCAAGCCTAGCGAGCGTAAGAGGGGCTACGGCAGGCTTCTTCCCCTCCAGCTCACGCACGAGGATAATAGCGGTCACAACCCTGCCCCCCTCATGTCGGGCATCGGCCGCTAAAAAAAATATTTTTAAAGAAAGATTCAAAAATAGAACACGAAAGGAAATCATTGGTGAAGAAAGGGGGAAGGGGCAAATGAAACCGTACCGTTGGGGTGGAAAGTGGGTTTGATTGTGGTATCGGGCAATAGTTGTTTTTCTGAGTTTAGCATTTCTCTCCTTCCATTTTTTTTTTCTATGCGTCACATGCTTTGCTGTGATTATTATTTTCCTCTTTTTAAACAACCGCGACTAGGTGGTGGTGTCTTTTTTTTTTTTTTTTAATATATGTATTCTTTTCCCTTATTTTTCTTTATATTTTAGTAATTGAAATGCAAATATTTTTCAACCAAAAAAAACAAACAAACAAACAGAACAGCAAAAAAAAAAGAAACTGAACAGAAGAAATGTCATTTACGCTTTATTTTTGTTTTTACTTTGTCTGCGCTGCCACTTTCTTTACATATATACATATCATAGGAATAGTAGGAGGAGCGGCAGCAGTACTAGGTATCATTCGGAACGTGTTCTGTTTTTAAAAATAAAAAAATATTTTCTTTACTCTTTTCTCTAAAATTACTCCTTTTTGCTTTTTCTTTCGGCTTTTGTGGCAATTTGAGTGCGATGTTTTCTTTTCTGTTTGATCTGCAGCTTTTGTCAGATGTGTCGGGAGCAAAATTACTGTGCTGAGCTTTTTTATGCGAGAGAAAAGTGTGTGTGTGTATTGAGAAACGGATTCTGCCGACTGGACTTGAGAGAAAGGAGGGAAATGGAAAGAAGAGAAGAAAGTATATTTTTTTTTTGGAGAAAACAGCAACAGTATCAACAAAAGAGGAAAATAGTTGGAGGGTATGCTATATTTTCATACTTGTCCTTTTTCTTTAGTTTTTTTTTTTAGCCTTTTCAGAGTGGGGGAAAAGAAACTTGAAAAGGAAATAAAACACAGACGCAAGAGGACCTAGCAGTGTTCAAAAAAATAGATTGGTGTGCATATATATAT
>JASANZ010002082.1:0-43677 GCA_030849805.1 Sergeia podlipaevii | reverse complement strand
GTCACAACACGATGATGCGTAGGAGCGCACTTCTGCATAAAGATAACACCGTCGGAGCTATGATGGGAAGCCTCAAGAAGTTTACATCATGGTACCCACAGCAGGGTGGCGAGTTTCTCGGCAATGCCCTCGCTGGCCACAACATGTTTATTCAGGATATTCCCAAGAAGTTCGACACTAAGCATGCGAGACACTTCTCTTTCGTTGAGGCCCTCACCGTCACGCCCCTCTTTACGCTCTCCATAGTTCACTACTTCTCTATTTTTATGCAGTACTCTACTCGTGCCCAGCTCATTCCCCCACTGATGACAGAGCTGTCCAAGAAGACTGAACTGCAGAAGCAGTGGTTTGATGTTCTTCAGAAGAAATCACCAACGGATGTGATTGCGTGGCGCGCTGGCATGATCACCATTCAGGTGGCACTGTTTCCACTATGGCTGATGGTGTCCGCGATCGCGCCCCAGCTGGTGCACTCCACAATGCAACATACAAACCACATTCTGTATACCAAGTACGAGTGCATTGGCCAAGGAGAGGCACCGGCGTTTGTTTCTGCAAACGTGGCTCAGTGCAAGCTTGCTGAGGACTTTCACGAGAAGCAGACGAACATACCAACAGACTTTGCCGCTGCGGTGGTTCTCTTCCTGCTTGTTCTTTATGTTACCTCGTGAGAGAGGGAGAGAGAGGGCGTGTTTCGTCAGAGTGAGTGAGTGAGTTTGTGTTAGAGGTGAATGAGGATGAGTGAGAGTAGGTTGCCATTTATCATTTTCTTTTGACGAGTCAACAATCGTGTTGTGGTGAGAGAAGGCGAAGCGCCGGATGGAAATCACTACGATTGATATAACGATCAATATTTGTTATCTCCTTTGTGGTCACATTATCAAAGCAATTGCATATAAAATACATTTTTTATTTTTTTCTAAAGTAAAAAGAAAATGATGAGTCTTCTTTTTTTTTTTTAAAAAAAAAGACGAAATAATGTTCCTGGCTAGTGTTTAGCTTGATTGAAAGAAGAGAAAGAAAGATCTCTTACACCCCTTTAGTAACATGCAAATGTATAGTTTTTACTTTCTCTTCTTTTTTCTCTCTCCTTTTTTTTTCTTTTTTTTTGAAACTATCATACTAGAGGTGTGCATACAACACAGAAGAGACACCCTGTCCTCTTTCCTCAGAGTACAGGCATTGGCAGCGCTTAGAACGCAGGTGCCACTAGCTTTTCTAGGTATCTTTATATTCAAAAAAAAAAAGTCGTTGCTTATTACGAGTCTCTTTAAAGAGAGCATTTCTTCTTTTCTTTTTCATTTATATATATATTTTAAATATCGATTTTGCATGAAGTTTCTTCTTAGTGTGCCAAGCAGTCTTGCTGACTATCCAGGGGCTCGCACACTGCTGAGCAAAGCCGCCGGTGCAGCTGTCATGTCGCTCTCTAATAGTGGTACACTATGCGCTCGTGCTGCTGAAGAGCAGCTGTTCTGCTGCTGTGATCCTGCGGGGGAACACTTGGGCTCTGGTGCTGGCACTGTACATCTGCTTCAACGTTGCTATGAGGCGGAAGTCGCGTCTTCCTCTTCCTCCTCAGTGACATCACCGGCGCCTTCGTTCAGCGCGTGGTTGCGGAAGGAGCGGCGGGTTGTTGTGCATGCTGGTGGGCAGAGCAGGCGTCTGCCGGCTTATAGCGCACTTGGGAAGGCTCTCGTGCCGCTCCCACCACTGAGCTGGGCACGGGGCCAAAGCTTGGATCAAACCCTGTTCTCTCTGCAAGCGCCGGTGCTCGCACATATGGCTCACACGGCTCCACCTCACCTTCACACGATGATTGCGTGTGGAGATGTGTATCTGCAGCCCCTTGACCGTCTACCTTGCTCATCATATAACAGCGGCGTCGGCAGTGGTGCAGGTCCCGCTGACTTCACTATGAACAGATCTGGCTTTATACCGTGGCGGAACACACACGTCCCGCAATCTGCTAGGGGATCAGCGCCATATACAGCTGCAGTTGAGGAGGCAGATATTGTGTGCTTTGGTATTTTAATAGACCTTCCGGCTCTTGCTAACCATGGCGTTTTCTTCGCTCGTCATGACACCCCTCATATGCTTGAGTTCATGCTTCAGAAGCCTCCGCCTGCTGTTGTGCAAGGCCACCTTGCAGCGCACTACACATGCCTCATGGATGTTGGTCTGTGGCTTCTTAGCGATCGCGCCGTACAGGCGCTACGCGAGCAGTCGCTAAATAGCAACAGGAGCCGCAGCAGTAGCGGCGCCTCCTGCTCCACTCTTCACTCTTCTTCTTATCAGTTGGGCAACATGCCTTCATTATTGCCTCATAAGGAAGCAACAGCTGATTCGCTTCAGCGTGGTGACCGTAGCGCGTCCCCCTGCTGGCGTTCTTATGACCTCTACTCCCAATTTGGGTGTGCGCTGGGTACCTCACCCTCCGCTCCTTCCCATGGCGCCGCCTGTCTCAGCGATCTCAAGGTGCATCTCATTAACTTGACGGGTAGCTACCAGTTTTATCATTACGGGACCAATAAAGAGCTCTTATCCTCGAGTCGCCAGCTGGAGTCTTCTGCTGTGCAGCAGTCTTGGGGTGTCAGTTTACCGTCTTCTGCATCGCTTGTGCACAGTGGCATTGTGGAGAGTGCTGCTGCAGATGATTTTGGCAGACCCACGCGTGGCTTTTCGTTGTTACCTGTATCGCTGCCCGTCTCTTCAGAGTCATCTTTCTTCTCGCAGAATAGCCTCATTGATATTCCCCTCTCTCCGGGTGCGCACTCCGAGGTGTGGGTCGAGAGCAGCCATATCGGTCCTCGCTGGAGACTTCATTCGCGTCACATCATTACTGGTGTGCCGGAGAACAACTGGGAACTGGAGGTGCCAGCTGGCGTGTGCGTCAGTGTGGTACCCCTTACTCTGCCTTCACATGGGAATGGACAACCAGTGACTGTTGATGCATCCTCATGTGACCTTTCATCCTCCTCCTCCTCCTCCACCTCCTCTTGCTTGTATAAAGCAGTGCGGCCCTATGGTTATACAGACCCATTCACGGGTGATGTCTCCTGCACGACTACCCAGTTTTTGCACGCCCCTCTCGCCGAGTGGCTTGCCGCTCGCGATGTCACGCTTGACGACATTGCCGCGCCGTCTTGCGTTTCTTCAGCTGCTTCCACCTCTTTTTCTCTGCATGCCGCCACTACTACGCGCGACATCTACGCGGCTCGTCTGTTTCCAATATGCACGGAGGTAGACCCGCTAGGGGTGCTGCTGCGCTGGATGATCACACCACCCACTGAGGAGTTGAGGCAACAGACGTGGTGGAAGGAGGCACGCCTTGCGTGGATGAGCGGAAGCCGTGTCTCAGCAGCGGAGCTGAGCTCTGTGACAGATATTGCCGCTATCATACACCAGCGGGAGAGCTTTCAACGACGCGTGTGGCCAGTCTTGGCGGGTGCCGCCCCTCTGCCAACACTTCCGCATGTAGTAGGTGTCACTGGCAGTGACAAAGCGGGAAGTGGGGGGACGACGTGCCATGTAGATGAACCTGTGTCTATCAGTGGAGGCAATCGCAGTGGCAGCAGCAGTACTGGTACTGGAGGAAGAGGAGGGGGAGGAGGCGTGAACGCGTTCTACCGCTGCTGCGATCTGAATCAGGCTGCTGTGAAGTATGCCGAGTGGAATCTCCCGCTGCCACCGCTTCCAGCAGCTCTCCCCCCTCATTCATTTGATGAAGCAGCAACTCCGGGTGCTGCTGACGAGGCTGGGCGTGTAGTGCCTGGTGTACCTCGTCACATCTCTGAAGCGGCTGCAGTAGGGGCGATGCAGGTGAATATGTTTTGCTCTCGAGTGCTGCAGTGTAAAGCCTTGGGTGATGTGAGGGCCTTGCAGACGAAGATGAAAGACGCTTCCGTAGAGGCCACTACTTCTAGTCTTCTTAGTACTGCTGCGGAGTATGATCGAAGGGCTTTCACAGCGTTGCAGGAAGCCATGGTGCTGTATTCCATCGCGGATGACGCGCAGGATCCCCGTCCGTCAGTGCTGGAGGATCAGATTGTGTGGGGTCGTGCGCCGGCTCGCATCGATCTCGCAGGGGGGTGGACTGACACGCCGCCCTTTAGCGTACTCTACGGTGGCAGCGTGATCAACATAGCTGTCGAACTCAATGGCCAGCCTCCTATCCAGGCTTATGTGAAGCTGCACAGCACTCCGCAGATTGTGATCCGCTCTATCGACATTGGCGCCGAGACGTGCGTAAGGACGTTTGAGGATATCCGTGACTACGACAATGTTGGCTCCGCTTTCTCCATCACAAAGGCTGCCCTGGCGCTCGCAGGGTTTCTGCCGGAGTACTGCGCGGCGCGCCATGACTCCCTGCGTGCGCAGCTCGAGAGCACTTTTGGTGGGCATGGGATGGAAATTACGCTCTTCGTGGCAATCCCAGCTGGGTCTGGCCTTGGCACCAGCTCCATCATCGCTGGCACGGTACTTCAGTCCCTCTCCGAGTTCTGCGGTCTTGGCTGGGACGCAAATGCCACATGTCGGCGAGTGTTAATTCTCGAGCAGCTGCTTACCACTGGTGGAGGATGGCAAGACCAATATGGAGGGCTTTTCCCCGGTCTCAAGGCGGTTCAGTCTGTGAGTGGACTGCGGCAGGAGCCGATGGTGCGGTGGCTTCCTGAGCGCATCTTTACCGACTCCACGCTGCGGCAGTGCCACCTGCTCTATTATACAGGCATTACACGCACAGCAAAGGGAATACTTGCTGAGATTGCGCGAGGTGTGTTGCTGAACGACGCGCCGAGGCTCTCTGTACTGCAGCGTATGCAGCCTCACGTTGCACGCATGCACGATGCCATCACACGTGGCGACTTTGCTAGTTATGGTGCACTCATTGCAGAGAGCTGGCGGCAGAACGTGGCGCTGGACGCCGGTATCAATCCACCTGCGGTGCAGCAGATTATAGACCGCATCGAGAAGTACGTACTAGGAGCAAAGTTGGCTGGGGCGGGTGGCGGCGGTTTTCTTTATATGGTGGCGAAGGATGAGGCGTGCGCGCGGGAGATGCGGCGGGAGTTGACGGAGCGACCACCCAATTGTAAGGCAAGGTTTGTAGACATGCAGTTGTCCACCTTGGGAGTCCAGGTGAGTCGGTCATAGCCGCCGCCTCTTGGATCCCTCCCCACCTCTCTCTCTTTCTCTGCATCTCTTACATATATGTATTCTCTTTTTAATTTATTATTATTATTATCATATATATATACATATATACAGAGAAATAAGGAGAAGAGTTGTGGGGGCGGCACTCATGCAGTACTACTTGTACATTACACAAATAGACTTAGTTACTTTGCTTCCGGCAATCGCCGGTAAAGTGGCAATGCCACATCATTTTTGGTGGGAGACAACGCCATTGCAATAATACATTGAAATGGAGATTCTTTTTTTTAAACACTGGGCTGGCATATTTGCGTTTTGTCCATCTGCACTGCCCAATTTCTTTTTTTTTTTCTTTGATTGATTCATTCTTTGTTTTACTGCTATTTTTTTCCTCTTTTTTTTTTTTTTGAAAAAAAAATGATTCGTGGCTTTCTCTTCTCTTTTCAATATATACATATGCTCGAGCACGTTTCTTTTCCATCAATCGGAGAAACCAGCATCAATAGCAGTTGCAAAGAATAAGAAGAAGAAGAAAATAAATAAATAAACACAAGAGAAAAAAAAGCTAAGTAGCCCTCACATAAGTGTTCTTTCAAGGTAGGTAGCAACTAGTCTTTCGCTCTCCTTCCTAAGAACACTCTCTCGCATTTTTTTCTCTCTGCATTTATGCCTCCAAAGCAGCCGGCCAAGCGTCAGCGCGTGCGAGTAACGAATAAGACGCTAGAGTCGCGTCAGTTTTCTAGTGTCCGTCTTCCAAACTCTAATGAGATTCCCACACAGAAGGTGGATGTGGATGCGATGTATGCTGAGGTGAACCATCCTTCTGTGTCATCGTCCAATCATCATCACAGGCAACATCAACAGCAGCGGCAGCAACGCCCCTCCAACGGTAGGACCGACGGCGCCGCTGTGGAGACGCCGAGTAGCCAAGCTACAACCTCGTCGCTTGCCTTTGATCCGATCCCTAATGACCCTATGTTTTTCATCGTAGAGAACTCCAAGTACTGGCCACCGCCGTCCCTTGAGGAGCTGCAGAAGTCTACCGGCGTGTCTGTGGTAGGCACTGACGGCTTCGACTCCTATGATCGTCGTGAAGACGACAAGGCTGCCAAGAAGGAGCGCACCAAGGTAATAAAAGGAGAGCTCAACCACCCTAGAGGAAAGCCTAGGCAGAACCTCATCGTCAAACTGGACGACAGCAGCAACAGCAGCGAGGATGAGGCCGAACACAAAGCTCACGATGCGTCTACGGAGTCTGAAGAGGAGTCCTCGTAGGACATGACAAGCAGGTGCGACGGAAAGAGAGAGAGAGAGCGGTGACGAGAAGAAGAAGGAAGGGGCGAAGTTAATGGCGAGGCTTCCCTTGTTCTTTTTAAGGGGTTTGCGCAGTGTGGCATGTGGGGAGAGTAGCGACATTTTTTTTTTTCTTTGCGTACAGACACGCCCAATTACATCGTGTAACACATACTTTACGTATAAAAAAAATGAAAGCAGAGCAACAATGAATCCTTGCGATACTTGACGAAGGACGGAAAGAGGGAGAGAGAGAGAGTCAGCAGATGAAGTTATGCAGGATATAATAACAAACATTTTTTTTTAAAAAGCTCTGCCGTAAATGTTTCACTAAAGACTGTCAAGAAAGGATACACACCTATATATACACAGAGAGGGAGAGTTCGAGCACAACACGTGCTCATGCTACGTTGATGAGAGCCAGTTGTTCATGTTACCCTCTCTTTAAAGGGGAAGGAAAAGACGACTGCTGTTGAGTCTCCCAAGCGCACGATATTATTTGCTTTGTCTCTTCTTTTTTTTTTTAAAAAAATATTCTTTAATTTATATATATATAAAACTTTTTTTTTCTTCTTACATATCTCTTCAGCAAGTAGCACATACGTGGGCACCTCCCACTTTTTTCACAATACCATCACTTAATAGTAAAGTGGGGGAGATCTATATATATCTATTTTGTCATGCCATCATCATCGCGGACAGAGGGCTTTCTTTTCAAAAGCCTCCAGTCTATCACAGCGTCTGCTCGAAACTCCGCAGCAGCAGCGGCAGGCCGACTGCATGGTGCTTCTTGGTCCTCCCCACAGACCTCCGTCTATACTCCACGAGCACTTGTGCAAACCCTCTACACGTACTCTCAGGTGTATCTCGATGCCCTTCCACCTGGTGCTCGGCAACGGACCGGCGCTGCTGCTGCTCATGGACTCACATCGAGCGCTATCACTCAAGTGGTAATGGACAACATAGCCGCTGTAGCAGATAGTCCCTCTGTGTTCAGCACTGGTGTCTCCGCGGTGGGGTCTGTGATGGCGATGGCCCCACAGTCTTCTGCACTTATGGCTCTGACGCTTCAAGTTGGACAGCTGCAGAGAAACAATTCTCTTCACCACGTGCTCAGGCGGGGAGGCAACAGTAGCAGCAATGAAAGTGCTACGATGACAGCAGCAACTGCATCAGATCTGGAGAAGGCGACGATGAACGTCGCGGCAACACTGCTGCGTCTTGGGCGCCGTTTTCATTGGGATTTTATTCCGTGTCTTGGGGCTTTGCCAAGCGTTAGGACAGAGGAACAAGGGGGAGGAGAACTCGACGAGCTTAGGGGGCTACCAGCGCTACTACCAGCAGCAACTGGTGTGCAGTCCTTTCTATGGGCACCCGCAGTACAGACCGTCACTGGTGATGTGGTGGCACTAGCGGACAGAACAGGGAATCCTCACAGTACAACACCGAGCGGCTTGCTGACTCCCTCGTCCAATACCGCAGCAGCCGTGTCGACGCTTGCAGCGAGCAGCGTTTATGCGTTTCGCAGACCTCACACTGGTAAGTTACGTAGTGACAACACAAGAAGTGCACACGACATAGTACATCCCGGTGTCGCCGCTTCGTCCTCTTCCTCTTCGTTCTTTCAGTCACCGCAGTTATCTGTCAGCGAGGAGAGTCTGGGCAACACTTCAGCACTTGGTGGTGGCGTGCTGCACTCGAGTACGCTGGAGAGCTACTCTACTCTTATGCATACCGTTCGTGCACAGGGTCTCGTTCGCTGCTCTGCTTCCTCAGGCGCGGGTGGCTTTACTGGTATGGAAGAGGAGGCGCGGCAGCTGCGTCGCTTGGTTATCTACTGCAGTGACCAGGCAGACCCTCTTCTCATTCGTGCAGCACGCCTGGCAGGCATCTGTCACATACGCGTCTTTCAAACAATTATGACACCTAGCACGAAGAATTACTGCCTGCACGCGCCAGAGGTGACGAAGGCGGTTGCGGAGGACGTCGCCAAGGGACTGTTTCCTTGTATGATCGTGGGCGTGTTTGGTTCTGCGCTCAGCGGTGCAGTCGACCCTCTCGTTGCGCTTGCGTCTTTCTGTCATAAGACAGGTATATGGTTCCACATTGATGCCGCGCATGGTGGCCTGGCGCTTCTGGCGCGTGGTGGTGCTGAGGATAGCGTGGCTGCGCGCAGCGGCGGCGGTCAGGAGGAGATGAGCGAGTGTGCCTTTCAGCGTGATGACGATAGCGCGACCCAGGCGGAGTGGCGGCTTCAGCGCGGCGAGTTCGACGCTGCGGCTCTTCATGCCGATTCCGTTGTTGTCTCCGCCACAGAGTCCTTTATGCCTTTTGCTCTTCTGCCAGCACCAATGTGCAGCACCGGCACCGGCGATTCTCTTCTATTTGTCGCGAACATCACAAAGGTAGCCTGGGCGGTGACGCATCTGGACGGCAACGAACAAAGCAGCGGCGCGCGAAACCGATGGCGCACGCCGTACCCGCAGGATGTCGACTACTTGCATCTCCTTCCACCATATCAGCGTGGGAATCGCCTGCTACACTTGAGTATGGGCCTTCTTGCCCTTCAAGACGGCACGTTACAAGAGGGAGTCCGCTCTTCACATTCTTCTCGTGCGTCACGCACACCTACCTTGTCGGTGGCGGAGGCCGTCATGAGACACCAACGGCTGATGCATCGCGTTCACGAGGTCATCATGGCAGATGGCCGCTTTGATGCACCGCTGCGCTCGGCACAGTTTGGTGTTGTGTTGTTTCGCTTTCTTACGCTGCCGGACGAGGCAGTAGAGGCTCTAGCGCACCACTGGTGTCAGACACTGGACGCCCGGCTGGAGACTGCTGCCATCAAGGAGGAGGCGGGGAAGGAAGCCTATAGTACCTCTGGTTTACCGCGCGTGTATGTTGGCTTGACGACGCTGCAGAAGCGAACATGGCTGAGCGTGAGTCTCTCGCGGTGTGAGGCGTTTGATGAGAACGACATGGAGGCGTTGGCTCTGGAGTTTGTCAAGGAAACACTTACAGAAGCCGCGGACATGATACAGGCGCGTATGTAGCGATTTTTTGATTTTTTAAATTTCTCGCTCATCTCTTTTTAAACAGCTTTGTTCTTTCGCTTACACGTTTCTTCTTCACATGAAAGTTGCTATCATTTTTTTTATTACTTTTTTTTTTCATTTCTCCCTCACTTGACTAGTGTGGTGTAACCATGCGTTTCTGCTGCTTTTGAACACAACATTGCCTATGAAGTGTAGACTATTTAGTCTCTTCTCTATTTCAATGTATTTATGTTTGGTTTCCCTAAACTGTCTCTCTTTCTCCCCCTCGCTTAAAAATTTTTTTTTTCTTTTAATAAAAATATATTTTTGAAAGGCGACAGACGCATCAACACATAGGAACTAGTCAGACACGTATATCAGAAGTGACAAAGAAGTCAATCTATCCTTTAGGCCGCTATTTAAAAATATTTGTATCAAAAACACAGATACATACACACATACACACACACACACACACACACACATAAATACAAAATAGCACCGCTCTACCATCAACAGTAGAATATTAGATTATTGTACATTGTCATTTACTACCTATACTGTTTTTTTCTTTTTCTTTTCTCTCTCTTTCTCTTTCTCTCACTCTTTAACCAGTTGACTTACTCTCCCACAAAAAAGGGCAAGTTTTTCAAAGGAGAGAGAGAGATACAGAAATACATTTCTGCTTAGAGCCACGTGTACAAGACGGAAAGAAATACAAAGATAATAAGTTTTTTTTTTTTTAAAAAAGAAAGAACTCTCGGTGATGCAAAGGTTATCGAGACGTAGTGTTTTTCTCCACTCCACTCAGAGAGTTAGTCGCGTTATCTTTGGCAGTGTATCATGGAGCAGCAACAGCAGCAGTTGCGGTGCCCTAAAAGCGTCTCGTGTGCTGCTGAGGAAGGATATACGCCCTTTGTCATCGATGGAGATGGTAGAAATTATGGCGAGTCACGCAGAGGCTAACACTGGCGAAGGCACGACACCGCTTGAACTCAGTTTATTTGACGACCCCACAGGCGGTCTTGCCGCTGGACCTGCTGAGGAGCTCTCCACCACAGACATGGAGGCGCAGATTCACAGCTGTATCTCGTGCTACTCGCCAGATATTTTCTATCTCTTGTACACGCCTTTTGTGGATGTGGTGGCGCTGCTAGAGCAAGAGGGACTTGTGCCAGAGACAACGATTGGGTTCCGACCCGAGACGGAAATAGTCAAGTGGTTTACGGATGGATCGGGCACCTTTAAGGATCCTTACTTTACTGAAAAGGCAATGGGCCCCAAGCGATGGAAGTTGCTGTGTGCGGCGCTGCATAAATTTTATGAACCAATTGAAGGAGTAATGCCGCTCACACGTATTGTGCGTGGTCATTGTCACCACAATTCTCAACTGCAGCAGCACCAACATGGCAGAGGAGGAGGTGGTGGTGGTGGTGGTGAGAGCGGCGATAGCCACACGCCGGTAGCGCTGCACGAGGAGCTGTATGTGCCCTTCTTGCGTCAGCTGGCAATGAACTTGGCAGACCCAGAGCGGAGACGAGAGATGGTCGAGATGCTTCCAGGACTTGTGCTTGGACTCGCCAATGGACGCGCGCCGGCATCACTTGGGCTGCCTTCACACCAGGCGGAGCGGGTAATGCTGGTGTCAGAACTTTTGCTTGGCGTGTCACAGGAGACGGGCAACACCGATCTTGCCTTTCTCGGCATTCAACTATTACGCGCCAACAACATGGCGACACCGTTTGCGTTCCAGAAGCAACTGACGAGTGTTTTTGCTGCCTCTGCGCGCATTTCCACCGACTGGCTGACACGCTCCACAGGACAATTGGTCGATGCGTACCCTAAGTGGGTAGAGTACTTTAAAAAGGTGCGGGCGGACAACGTACGCGCGCTGGCACGACTGCAGGCAGAGAAGGATGAGAATGAAAGTGGGGAGAGTCCAAACAAGTCAGTCAAGAAGAAGGCTGAGCGCATTCACAGGGCCTATGTCAAGGAGGGTGACTCGGCAGAGGTGGAGCTGCCTCTCTCATCGTCGTCTTCGTCTCAGGAACAGCACGAGTACTTCACTAGTAAGCGCCGCGAGGACGTGGAGAGGCTCAGCGAGCTGGAGCGGAATGTAGAAGAGGCTGTATGGGCACGTTCTCCCCTTCTCACCAAGAAACCGCGAGGTCGGCGCCGCCTCGGCGCTGCGGCTATGCCTCCGACTTCTTTACTACCTCACTCTAGGGAAGAAGCCGCTGCTCTTGCAACTGAAGCAGACAGTGGCCATGACAGCAGCATATGGGCAGAAAAGCAAGAGAAGGAGGTGCCCGCGGCACAGGGTTCTGAGAAGGACAGTGAGAATACTGACCAACACCACAAGAAAGCGAATAAGATGAAGAGAAAACAGGCTTTGCGAGAGGCGAAGAGGAGTGATGAGGGTGCCGAAGACGACGAATATACAGAGTTTTCTTTTTGAGAAGGGACGTATTTTTATTCTTCTTTTTCTCCCTTCACTCTCTTTTAGATTTTGAAAGGGATTTCTTTGGCCCTCCCTTTTTCCCTTTGTAATAGTACTTTTTTCTTTTTCTCAATCTATCTAACGTGCTGTCTTCACATGGATATATATTTTAAAATGCAATAAAATAATATAGCACATATAAATGTACATTCAAAAGGATTCACAGCAGAATGTTGGGAGCTGCGCCATCCCGGATATGAGTATTTCCCTTTCGATATGAGTGCCTTCACTGTTCGTTACTCATTGTCGTCTTCTTTCTCTCCATCTTTACTTTTCTTTTTTGTTTTGTATGCATAGGTGAAGGTGAGATAGATATATCATTTTATAACTTTTTTTATACGCATGATTTTTTTTTTCCGTTGACCTTTTTCTTAAAAAAGTAATATATATCCATGAGCGCAACGACGCTGAGGGAGCAAGAAGGAGCTCACAGGAAGGAGGGTAAGTCACAACTATCGTCCCCCGTGTCTTCTGATGCGTCCTCCTGTTCTTCCACTGCCTCTCCTTCTTTACTACGTAGCTCTATCTACACAAGCATTTGCATTTTGTTACTTGCCTTGGTCATCGCAGTGTGCACATCAGGATACTACTACGTCCGCACCCACTTCATCGAGTCTGCACTCGTCACGGTTGGCAAAAGCGAGGGCGAGTTAGCGGCTGACGCCGCGTGCAGGCGGCGTGATGTGCGTGTGAGCGTGAACTCTGGGCACTGCTACAGCAACACTTACAAGAGTATCTCCCCAGGTGCCATTATGAGCGCGGAAGCCATCATCAACCCGGCTGCGCGCAATGTTGCAGAGGCACAGGTAGCTCTTGCGGCTGGTACGGCTGCTTTCACCCAGCGCTACGTGCTTCGTGACATGCACAAGGGTACCCGCTATATGCTACGCCTGTGCTACCCAGGGTCTCCTTCAGTGGGATATCGACTCAATATTTATGAAATACGTCGTTCTGCAGTGCAGATGCGCGAGGGCCGTGAGTACATGAAGGATAAGGATAGAATAGGCTGGGAGATGGAGGAAGAAGGCTTGCAGACTCACAGGCTGCTGGACACGGAAATCAAAATGTTTGCTACCTCATCCGACTCCGCCCTTCTCTTCGACCCTAGCGAGCATATTTGGTATGATGATGGGTGTGACAGCGGTGACAAGGTGGAGGAGGACTGCCAGGAGACTGATCCGTTTGTCCCTGTACTGGAGGTGGAGCCTTATATCATGGCCATCAGCTCTTCCGCAGAGCACTTCTCGATTGTTTACTACAACTTACACTTCCATGCCTTGACGTGGAACGTGATGCCTGATATTGCCATACCATGCATTGTGAGCTTGACAACACTCGTAGTTCTTGTGGGCTGGCGCTGTGTCTTTGCGTGGTTATCGCGCGCTGTAGCTAGAGATGACTTTGCAGGTTGTGAGGACGATTGAGATGAGTAGTGCAGCAAGAGGTGACTGTATTGCTGGAGAGCGAATGGTAGAAGCTTGATTTACCAACATAGGGAGAGAGAGAGAGACGTAGAGGTAGAGGTAGAGAGCCTACACGACATCTCTGCACACTCTTATATTTATGATAAGTTGGTATGTATGCATGTATGCATGTATGCGTTTGGTTGAGTGTGTGAGTGTGTGAGTGTGTGTGTGTGTGGGAGGGGAGTGGATACAACATATATATTCATATACACTTATTGCTTTAGTGTGTTTACTTCATAAATTCATTATATATATATACAATTTGCCGCTATAAAAGACCAACAAGATATCAAACAAATAGAGTATGTATATTTATATATCTCATTCTTCTTTTCCCTTTCTTTTCCATCTTTCTTCAGTGCAGTGACTCCCTATAGTCTCTGGATGCAAGTGATTTGATCTACTATATATATAACTATTTTCCCCCCTTCTTTTTCATCTCTTTTTTTTCTTTTCTTGCGTTACAGCAGAACACGAACGGAACTAAACCTTAAAAGAAAAAAAAAGCTACAGGACAACGCCGCACATTCACGGACACACTTATATATTAGGTGTTTAAGAGCTAGGCGTAGGCGCGTGTGTGTGTGCGTGTGTGTGTACTAAGCCACTTGTATTTTGTGAAGGGAAGGAAGTGCGCACAGACTATATATTTCAAACGAGATAATTTAAGCGTAGGGGTTACAGGGGGGCACACAATGGGTCTTATTGGACTTCGCAAGTTTATTGATGCCAGTGGCTGCACGCGCCTGCTTCCAGTTCCCTTGAGTGAGCAGGAGGAGCAGGAGCAAGAGCAGCGCCGCCGCCGCCAGCAGCGCGAGCAGGATGGCGTCAGCCTATATGGCGATGAGGAGCAGGACGACTACAAGGACGAGGAAGAAAGCGGGGTGGACCAGCCCTCTGCGTCTTCTTCTTCATCGTCTACCCCTGTGGCGGATCACGTACTGGTGGATATGAACTGCATTGTCCACTCGTGCTTTGGTAAGAACGACATCGCGACCAAGTCGCGCAAGGAGCTTATTCAAGACGTGCTCAATCGCCTTTGTACCTTGCTTACACAAGTAGTCGTGGCGCGTAAGTCAGTGACGATTTGCCTCGATGGCCCCGCGCCGATTGCGAAGATACAGACACAACGGCTGCGGCGCCGTCGTGTGTCGCTGCTCGACACTGCTGGCACGCATCAGCTTACTTCACTCGCAATTACTGCGGGTTCGCTCTTCATGGTGGAGCTGGAGAACGCGCTGGCCGCGCAGCTCAAGTTGAACCACGGACGTGGATTTCTGAAGCGTGGCTGTCCCGTCTTTTTACATGGCACGACCGTCATGGGTGAAGGAGAGGCGAAGATCTCTCGCGCCTTGGCGTTTCTCGCTTCTGGAGGCTCCGCGCGGCAACAGGAGGAGTGTGCTGGCAAGTACAAGCAGGTCTACTCCGCGCCGTACAATCCTAATGATAGCATCATAATTATTGGCAATGATATTGATTTGGTCATCTCCTGCCTCGGTGCTACGTTTTATCATAACATTAGCATTATCGGTCCTTCCTCGCTGCAACTCATTAATGTCTCTGATATTCTCTACCGCTGGCTCAAGGCGAGCGCAGCCACACGCGGGGATGCCTCGCGCATCACGGTGGCGCAGCTGCCCTCAGTCCGTGTGGACTTTGTTTTCCTGTTTCTTCTCAACGGTGGCGATCATTACGTTGGTGCAGGAGACATCGCCATGTCCCTGTGGAGGCGCTATCGTACCGTGCGCGCGGCTTACCCACAAAGCACGCTCGTCTCACCAAATTTAGACGCCATCGACGTTGAGTTTCTCGCGGACGTACTCAATACTACCGAGTACACCGGCGATGCCGATGTGCAAGTAGGCATGGACCTCCTTCACGCTGCTCTCTGGTCTCTCTACACCGTCGTCACTGGCGTATGCCCAGATTACCATTTTGCACCACCAGAGTCGACCCCCAACCTCAGCCACCTGCGTGCGGCGGCAGCCTACTGCCAGCGGGGTCGCAAACGCATTCGACTTAGTTATGTTGAAGGCTCCGTTCCCCTTACCCCACTAGAAACATTTGTGGCGCTGATGCCGAGCGAGGCAGCGCTGCCGAAGAGCATTGCCACAACGCTGAGGCAGCCACGCCATCATGCGCTCTCTCGAGTGCTTTTGTCGAGCAACTCTGCGAAAGACGTGGCGCGCTGCGCGAGGGAGGTTGTGGAGGTGTCGGCGGCGATGCTCACGACGAGCGAGCAGTATCTACGTGATTTTACTCAGCCAGTGCAGCTCAATGTGGTACCACACAGACGGCGGCTCTCACGGTATGAGCAGCACCGCATGATGGCAAGGGGAGGCCAGATAGAGCTGGAGGACCCTGTCCCTGTGGTGCAACGCGTGGAGATGCCTGAGTACATGGAGTATACTCAGCTCCACTACCCTCCGCATGTGACGTCCTTGTCGTTTCAATGTCCGTTTGACCGGCACGAAAGAGATGCGGAATCAGCGCGAGAGCTGGTGGGGAACGCGGTAACGAAGAGTTACTATAGCAGCAGCAGTGGAAATGACAGCGGTGCAGTGCCCAAGGCTTCTTCCTCTTCGTCAGTTGCAGATGCCTCACGCAAGGTGGAACATCTCAAGAAGAAGATTGTCTTATTGAAGGAGGGGGAGGAGCCGTCTGCGGCCTCTGGTGGCGCGGCTGCACTTTCACCATCTGAGAAGCTGCAGCAGACCTTGGAGGAGACGAGCTTTCACATAAAGAAGGGCCGCCAGCTGCAGCCCAAGGCGCTGCGGAAGATGAAGCGCACACTGAATAAACTGCAGTTGCAGAGCGACAAGCGACTGCGCGAGGAGGCCAGCAAGGAGGACCATCATTACCGTCTCTCCAAGCGAGGCAAGGAAGAGTTTGTGGATGAGCTGCAGCAGTTTCTTGGCGAGGATGGTGACGCCGCGGAGCTGCTCATGGACGATGACGAAAATACGGCTGCTATTGTCGTGGGTGGATATGAAAGGAATAATAAGAATGAGAAGGGCAAGGCAGCGGCGGCAATAGTTGTACAGACGAGCGGTGGGTCTTCTCGAGGAAAGAAGCAGCGCAGGTTGGAGAGGCCGTTGGGCAATGGTACTTCTCGTAGTAGCAGCAACAGTAGCGTGGTACGCCCTGCTCTCAATGGCCATAGCAACAATGATAAGAAGAAGAACAAGGCACGCCGTGGAGAGGCAGCTGCGCCACAACAGCTGAAGCGCTTGAAGCGTTGAAGTATTGGTGACTTTTTTTTTCCATTTCTTTTTACCATCTGTTTTTGTGTGCGCGTGTGTGTTCGCGCTTTTATTCTTTTATTTCTTTATTGAATGCCATTTTTGCTGGATGAATATTATTGTTACTATGAAAAGGACATATTCTGGTAAGGAAAAGAGGAATGATTAACAAAAGGGGTGTGTGTGCGTAGTGTGCTGTGGATTTAACCATTAAGCAAAACAAAAACAGAAATATACATACAGATAATAACAAAAAAAAAAGGGATGTGCCATATCACATCAGACGATTAAAAAAAGCAAGCAAAAGAGGGAAAAGACGAACTAACTGAAAAATTTAGGAAGTTGGGTGAAGGACACAGACAACGTAATCTTGTAAAATCTAATGCGCGCACACACACCCATATATATATATATATATAAATGGATACTTGCCAGTACTTGAGTATATATATATATATGAAAGCTCCCCTCTCTCTATTTCGGAATGCTTAAAAAAAAAAGCAATTGGTATGATGAGTGGAGGAGGGAGGAGGGGGAGTAGGGAGGCGCGGGGGTTCATTAGATGACATCAGTTCAATAATCATTAACACACACAGATTTCTCTTACACACACATACACACACACGCACACACACACACACAAACCATTTACGAACAGAAATCATGTTATTACAGGAATGGAATAACGGGATTGCATGTATATTCTTTTATTGCTTGCAAGAACATAGAAGAGGAGCGAGTTTTTCTGCTTCACATGTTTTTTTTTCTTGTTTGTGCTGACACTCTCTTATTGTACATCAATTCTTTTTTTTTTTTTTAAATACACCTATTTTCCTCTTTGGCATTTCTGCCTGCAGGTATCATTTTTCGTATTTAGTGTACATTTCTTTTTTTTTTTCTCCTATAGAGCGCTGCGTAATAGCAGTTCAGAACATCTTTGTAGACTTGACTTGGCTGCACACGCCTTTCTCACCCTAAATAAGATATATAGCTTAGATTTGACGACTCTGCGTGTTCACACAATACACGTAACAGAGTTCATATATTCTGTTATACGCATACATATACGCACACAAGCGGCGTGAGAGTTAAGCAGGAATATATATATATAGAGAGAGAGAGGTGAGGATTCTTAGAGGCAGCTTCATTGAAAAGGAAGAAAGGAAAAGAAGCAGTATCCTCCCCGCATATTATACACTACAAGAGTACACACACGCACCTCTTTCTCTATATACTTTTTCTTGATATAGTTTCCCTTTCGTTTTGATGAGCGTGATACCCGAGCGTCCCACTATTGTACCACCTGATGCGGAGGGTGAAGCACCTAGAAGCGAACCCAGTTCTTCTAATTCTTCTCCGAAGCTTCAGGAGGGGGTCGTATCGCCACCCAGCGTGGACACCACCTCCACCGAGTCGGAAGGGCGTGCACGAGGACTCCGCAAGAACTGCGCCTCCGACCGAGTGGCACTCGCTACCACACTCTCCGGGCAGCGGCACACGCGTGTTGTTCTGAACCCTCCTCCGTCTCGTGGTGGCGGTGGCAACTATAACAGCAACAACAGCAATGTCTACGGGGGGAACAACAATAACAATAATAACAGCAATGCAGCCAACGCCAGCAACAGCAATGCTGCACACAGCAGCAATACCGGTGGCAGCACAGTGCTGCGCTACAGGACTGATCTTGACAAGGCGGTGATTCACTTCGTGTTTGAGCGCATGGCACGCGCGGAAGAAATTGTGGTGGTGCCAGATGGGGAGTCCGATAAGTATGAGCACAGCGGTCTCGGCGACTGGCACTTCTTTTGGATGAGCGTCGTGCGCATGCGCAATATTTTCTCTACCGCGGACTTTCGCCTGCAAGACAATCAAATCATCAACCACTTTCCCAATCACTATGAACTCACTCGCAAAGATCTTATGTACAAGAACATCAAGCGCTACCTCCGCGAGCACGCGCAGGACCGTACGCTTGTGCTAACACTCGCCACGAACTGGCAGACAGCTGCGGCGGCCGCCACTGCAGGCGGGCGGCCCCTCCCAGAAGACATGCCAGGGGTGAAGACATACAACTTTGCAGACGGTGTCCCCATCACGTATAACATCCCCAATGACTTGAGCATGTTCATTGAAGAGTTCAAGAAGCATCCTGGTGCAACGTGGATCGTGAAGCCGACGGCGCGCTCACAAGGCAAGGGAATTTTCCTTATCAACCGCATCCAGCAGCTTATGAGATGGGCAAAAGAAAAGAAGGAGGCGGAGTCGATAGGCGCCACGTCAGCGTCATCCCCGCTGTTTCAGCCAGCCCCGCTGCCAGGCTCCCCCGGGTTCAACAATCCGTACCCTGCCAACTCCGGTCTTGAAAAGGACGTGCAGAACATGTTAGGTGCCTTCATCGTGAGCCGGTACATTGCGAATCCGCTTCTCATTGGCGGCAAGAAGTTTGACCTGCGCTTGTACGTCCTCGTGACCTCCTACAAGCCACTTGTGGTGTATTTACATGAGGAGGGTTTTGCCCGCTTCTGTGCGACCAAGTATGCAGGAAACAGTCTGTCTGAGGATGATCTCGGCTCCCACTTGACTAATGTGGCGCTGCAGAAGGGCGACGACAACTACAACACCACTCACGGAGGCAAGTGGTCTGTGAAGAACCTCTTCTTGTATTTGCAAGGCCGCTACGGGGCCTATGTGGTGGAGGGCTTGCGCGCTAGTATCGAATTTCTCATCTTTCACTCCCTTCAGGCGATGGGGAAGGTACTCTTTAACGACAAGCACTCGTTTGAGCTGTACGGATATGATATTCTTATTGATGAGCACATCCGCCCACATCTCATTGAAGTTAACGCGTCCCCGTCCTTGTCTACCACAACCACATCGGATCGTCTTCTCAAGGAGCAAGTGCTGACCGACACCATGAAGGTGGTGCTACCACCAGGGTTCCCGAGCACACGAGCGATGCCGTATTGGGAGTACCGCACCCGCACTGACCTTACAACACAATTGAAGACTGGCTTCAAAATACTCCACTTTTAGATGCCTCGAAGTGCATACGCGCGCACACACAAAAAGAAAAAAACATGATAACTATAATGAGTCTCTCTCTTCTCTTTCTGTTACTCTGTCGTATGATCGTAGCCCAATATGAGAAAGCAGGTGTGTATGAGAGAGGGGGGAGGGACGTGGTGGTGGGCTATAAATAAAACAAATGAATCGTTGCAGAAAGGTTTTGTATCAATCTATTTTTTTTTTTCTTCGACGTATTGGCCGTTGCTATCCTTTGTAGTGGTTATTCGGTTTTGCAGCATTCCATATTATTAAGAGAATCAAAAAATAAATGAAGAGACAAACACAGAGAATACAGTTCGAGTTTATCTTGACTAGTGCATATGATTCCAGAATATACCGCATGTGCCTCTGCTTTTTTTTCCCCTTTTTCTTATGCTTCTACAACAGAGATAACTTCTGTTTGACTTCCACAACACTTTTAAATAATAATGATAATAATAATAATAGTAATTCATCCCTTTTTTTAAAAAAAAAGTAAAAAAATATATATATAGAAAGTCACTTATTTGGTATTCATCAGCCTGCAAGATATCTCGTACGTCAGCTCGCATCTTCTTCATATACACCTCATATATATATATATATAGAGAGAGAGAGAGAGAGAGAGAGAACTACTACCTACTTTGCCACACANTATATATAGAAAGTCACTTATTTGGTATTCATCAGCCTGCAAGATATTCGTACGTCAGCTCGCATCTTCTTCATATACAGAGAACTACTACTTACTTTGCCACACACAGAGACATTCGTTAGTAAAGGGTACAATCACCCCCTCCTCCTTTTTTATTTATTTTACAATACAGTAATACTCAACCTTACACACACACACACACACACACACACACCCATACACGAAGGAGTCTCCTCCCCCCCTTCTCTTCTGTTTTCATTTTTTTTTTTTTTTTTTTGATCCACCCAACAAACATTTATATAGTGATAGGTCAGAAAAAGTACAAATTTGTGTCTTATCGTGAGCTTCGAAAGAAAAAGAAATAGGAGAAATACAACTACTTGCGTATATATAGCCTTCGCAGGATATTTGTACATATTTTTTTTTTTGCTGCTGTTGTTGTTTTGGATAGTAAGTATTGACAGTATTCCCACCCATTATAGCTTTTTATTTCTTATCCTCCTATCTATTACTTGTTTAGAGGAGGTGCGCTATTTTTTTTTTGTATATTAAAGACTAGCAAAAGCAAGAGGAGAAAGGAAAGGACTCTATATTAGGAGTGTTGCGGAGAAGTGGAGGGTAGTCTGTGAATAGCTTTTTTTTTTCTTTCTCCCCTTTCATATTTACTGTTGCTGATATCACAATAGTAAATTCTATAGTTATAATTTTTTCTGTTTCCTGCTCTCCCTTTCATCAATACCAA
Source organism: Sergeia podlipaevii (assembly GCA_030849805.1). Lineage (NCBI taxonomy): Eukaryota > Euglenozoa > Kinetoplastea > Trypanosomatida > Trypanosomatidae > Sergeia > Sergeia podlipaevii. The sequence goes on along the minus strand of JASANZ010002082.1, from coordinate 22,545 downwards.
AAATAAGAAAAAAAAAGTATAGAAAGAAAACAATATAGTGCCGTTAACACCTTTTCCTTTACTTCCTCTTTGTTTTAAATTTCTCTACAAAGCATCCAGCGCACGCAAGAGAAAGAAGGAGGAGTTTTTGAAAGGAGGTTGCTAGGGTTAAACAATCATATCGTTTGGGTATTGCTATTTTTTTTTTTTTTTGGAACAACAACAAAAAGGAAAGAAAGGGTACATTTTGTATTTATTCATCTTGGAGACTCTCTATATTTTTCTTTTTTAAAGAAGGTCTACAGTGCTTCAAGCGTGTCAGTGTGGACGTACTGCCACGCTTAAGAATTTTATTCTTGGACACAAGGAGAAGAGAAGAACACACTTCTTTTTTTATTTCTTCTATTTTTTTTTTCTCCAGAGAGAAAGAGAAAGAGAGCATTGTATCTGATAGTCTCCGGAAATGCGTAGGATGTGGATGAGGACGCTTGACACCGCCGCCTTCGGTGCTGCCTGGAGAGCGTCGCGAGGCCCAGCGTGGCTTTGCTGCTCAAGTCGCTTTGCTGCTTCTGCCACTGCTGCGGATGCTCCGGACTCTCCACACATGAAACACCTGCAAGATACACTTAGCCACCTCTCCGACGAACTCCAGCACACGCAGGAGGTGGTGCGTCAGCTGGTGACGCTGGTAGACAAGGAGAAGCATCGTGAAGCTCTCGACAAACTTGCGACTAACATGTATGGTGGCGGCGGCCTCTTCATTGCGGAGAACAGCGCTCAGTTGGCAAAGGGGCTGCGCACGCCTGGGGCACGCATTGTTTTGGTAGAGAAGCGCTCTTACGTGCTCGACCTTTTCGCACCGATTACGATTGAAAACACACACGTTTCCATCATCGGGAACCACGCTACAGTTGTAGGTATGATCAGTCTCACTAACGAGGCTACTCTTGACGCCAGCGACACCTTCTTCTTTGCCCCTGGCACGACTAAAATGCGGCGGCTCCTGCAAGGCGAGCGTGCGGCGCCCAATGCAATCGCCGAGACTTGCCCGATGCAACTGGAGGACTCCACCCAAATGCGTCCAGTTCTTAGCGCCACCTCTCACTCTGCCATGTATCTCCGCGAGTGTTCCATTGTCAATGGTCGTGACGGGGTGTATCTAGGTCTTAGCTCGAGCGCCACATTGAGCAACGTTGCGGTGCGGAACTGCGTGCGTGGGGTGTACGAAGGGGTTGGATGTACCCTGATGGCCAACGCATGCACGTTCTCTGGAAACTATTATCAGATGGTGTTGCTAGGACTGCATAAGATGGAGCGCACGGCTGCTCTCATTACCGATACGTCACCCAACAAGAGCACGTTTGAGTCGGTGGCCACGCCGGAGCAGGTCTGTCCGCCTGGCTTTTTATGCATAGAGCCGCTGGAACTCAAGACCGCACGCGCGGACGTTGTGTTGGATCAAAACCCAATATGGGATACCTATGGCAGCTGCTGGAAGGATGGAAAGCCCTGTGAGCTTTCTGAGGAAATGAGCACAGCTGGACTTTCTGACCCTACGTTTTAGTTGATATATATATTTATATATTTTTAGTTGCGCTGTGAAAGGTGTGGAAGTCTGCGCTGGGAAGAGATGCAAAAGCAAAAAACAAAAATAACAAATACGAAGAGGAGAAAACGGCGACATCAAGAAACACGAGAAGGAAAACCTATTACAAGAATATGAAAATAATAAAAACCAATAAAAAAAACAATAACAGTAATCATATATATATACACACATGCGGACAGCAACAGGGATATAGATTAAAGAAACGCTTTCAATAAAAGGCGAATTATACGAAGTTTTTTTCCTTTTAATAATGAAAATATTGCCTTGATGGGCAGAGCTGGAGAGAAACAAGGCGAAGCTACATATTATTATTATTATTGTTATTGTTATTGTTATTGTTATTGTTATTGTTATTGTTATTATTTTTATATCGGATCGTGCCCTTACTGAAACGCACTTTGGGGGGTTTCAGTGTTTTTTATTTATTTTAAAATTGCTGTGTAGGCGTGATATTGAACCAAGAGAATGTATTTGGTTTATATATCATATTATCGAATCAAAACAAGAACCAATAATATTGTTGCAGCTGAATATATACATTTCTCTTGTAAGATGATTTAGCACTCGTTGCTGTGCATTCTTGAAATGTATAAATATTTGTGTAGGTGCAACTAATTTTTTTCTTTGTGTTTTCAATTCGCGTTGCAGAATGATTTTTTTTTTTAAAAATGTTTTCTTTCTTCATCTTTTTGACTGCTCTCTTTCTATGCTGGTCACTGGCTGTGCCTTTTTTTTTTTCACTTTTTTAAGTTGCTTCATGAAGGTCTATATACTTTATAAACAGTAATTTGCGATATTTTTTTTTATAAATTGGATCATTGCTCTCTTTTTCCAATATTATTGCCTTGCTGGTAATGGAGCTGCAATCAATTTGCTTGTGTATCCTCTTCCTTTCTTTTTTTTTAAAAAAATTTCTCTCTCTCTTTTTCTTTTGTTTTTGACTATAAAGCGAAAGTGCTCACTGTTTCCTTTTCCAAAAAATAGTTTTTTTTTACAGTTCCGGCTGGGAAGCGTTTTTTCTTCTGTAAATTCTCTGCTCTATTTTTTCTTGGAAACTTTGTATCATTTCGCAATCAAGAATATCAGTCCAAGAATATACTTTAAAAAAATACATATTTATACTTCTATATATATATATATATATATATATATAGAAACAGTTTTTTTTTAAATTGCCAATGAGGTTTCGCTATATGGTGCTCTCGGGCGAGCTCGCCAGCGAAGGGATTTGGAGTCATGCCACCACGTACGATGCCCTGGTGGCGGATGTGAAGGAGGCCTGGGGAGACGACTTTATTCCTCTTTTCAAGTACAAGATGGAGTGCACGGAGAGTGGTGCTGCAGAGGAACGGCGCTACCAGAGGGCAGACGCCTGCTATAAGTACAGCACTGCTCCAGCGTGCCGCCCTGCCACCAAAGTAGCTGGCAACCCATCCAGAGAAGACGAGGAAATGTACTGCATGCTGGATCAACGTGCGCGTGAGCAGTGCTTGGATGGGGAATGCTGTGGCGACAATGATGATGCGCTTGGTGAGACCCCGGCTGGCATGCATGGAAGGTGCTTTGTGATCATCGATGACGAGTCTGACTTTCGTCTCTGGCTAAACGGAGGGACGCTGCTGGCTGCGGAGACTGCAGAGGAGGGCAAGCTTTGCGTGGAAACAGGCAGTGCGCCTGAACTCCTCAGCACGCGCCTCTATGCGTATCGCAAGACAACGGTGAGCAGCACGAGTACCTTCACAAGCTGCGGTATAGGCACCAGCTGTAGCGGCAGTCCTGCAAAAGGGAGTGCCAGCGGGGCTACTTCTTCTTCAGTCCCTGTGGCGACGTACGTCGAGTCACGAGACGCTTGTAGCGCACACCCGTACTACTGCACTCAGACCAGCAGGGATGGCGTGCATCGCTTTCGCAGCAGTCCCGCAGTGAAGCACGATGGTAGCGACGTGGTGCGTGTTCCGAGACACACGCTGCTCCCATCGGCACTCCTTGCCAAGCTGGGCGTCACTGTTGCTCTGCGGCATAGCAACGCGCCGGAGCTCATTCTCTGGTCTCCCAGTGCGGCTGGTGCGCTTGGTGATGGTGTGGGTTACTGGGGTCAGCTAGTGCTCAAGGCACAATCTGCATGGGGTATTCACACGCCCGTGTTTCGCTACTTGGATGCGTCGCGGGGGTTGACTCAGATGCACGTGTGCAACGTGAAAGACTTCCGCTTCTGGTGCGAGCGCAACAGCGGTGAGGTGGATGAGGGAAAAGGAGAAGCTAGTTGTGAACTGCTTGTGCTCGAGAAGGCGCCGTCTGCTCACCTTGTGCCTGACGCGGCGGATCGCGAAAATATTCGCCGCTACTATGAGGCCCACGCGCCTGATGGCATGACATCTGCTTCTCTGAAAGGAATGATAGAGCAACTGAAGGAACTTGAGAGCCTTGTGCGGGGTGCGGAGGTTGCGCGACACGAACCTTTCTATGTCTCTCGCGATGCCAGCGATTTCGCTGATGCCTTGCCACTGCACCGTCATGGAATGAGATCTGCTGCTGGCGGTCAACCTGCGGCGGCGGTATCTGCCAGCGCTGCTCACGCTCACACGTACACTGAAGTCTGCGACACCGCATCTCCATCAGCAGCAGAGATGAATCAAAGAAGCAACTGGAATGGGCGAGTTGTTGAGGGCAGCGCCTCTACTACTGGGCGATTTCTCCCCAGGGGCACTGGCGGCATGTCTCGTGCCACGTTTGATGAGAAGGTGCGCATGTTCACCGTTCCGGCGATGCCCAGGGGAGTAGATGACAACGCATTCCTGGAAAGCCGTGGCGCACGCGTCTTGGCAGGATGTGCCGCAGACTTTGTGTCCTCTCGCAGGACAGGTTCTCGCCCCACCACGGGTGAACACAAAACCGTCATCCACTACTGCTACCCTACGCTGAGTCACGAGACGTGCTCGGTGGCCGCGGGAGTGGCAACTGGGCATTATGGCCTAACATTTTCTGTGCCCAATACGGAGGCCCCGGCGTGCACCTACCCGGTGGAGGTGCTTGAGTCGATGAAGTCTTGGCAGTGTGCGCGTGCGGTGGAGCACCAGAAGAGGTTGTCGGAGTGCATAAAGCGAGCGCATGAACAACGTACGCTGAAAACACAGACGAGCGGTGCTAATTGAAGCGTTTGAGAGGGAGAAAAAAAGCCACCAAGTATTTTCTATTTTTTTTTTGCTTCTCATACGCATGTAAGCTGCATTACAACACACGCTTCAAGCAGAGAATGATAGGTAGAGCATAGTGATGTACACTTTTTTTTTTATTGGAACACTGCCTGCAAGGCATCCACATGTAAGACAAATATATTTCTTTTCTAGACGAGTCATCTTTTATATATTTCTGTATATGCTTCTTTTTTTTTCCCTTTTGAGCATTTTCCGTTACGATACAACACCACACAAACATAAACACAACCAACTCTCTACGCTTCCCGTTTTGGGAGAGTATTGCAGTGCTCGCATTGGCGGTACCAGCTAACTTATATATTTTTTTTTATGTATTTTTTTCACTTGGTTCTTCATATATATATATAAATCCTTTTTCTTTAAACAATGCACTTACATATTGATGGCTCAGTAAGAAGCAACACATAGTGCAGCACTTTTATTTTTATTTTTTTCCTTTCTTTTTTATATGCGAAGATAGCGCTTAAGAACTGCACGCTCTATATTGCGATAAAATGTATACGGAGGAGTCTGGCAGTGGAGGTGCGCATACGTCGTCTGATCACGGCCCTATAGCGACTGCTCCCTCATCGTGCACCACCTGCTGCAGCAAGGGTGGTCGCACCGGGGAGAAGACAGAGCTCTCCACGAGCGCCTTCCGCATGGTAGAGAAGAGGTACAAGCTTTATCAACTCCCGCGACGCCAGGCGCGAAGGCAGGCCACGATGGAGGAGACGGACTTCACGGACGTGGTGGACTTTCATAACTTGGAGCGCAATACGCCGTCTAACAGAGCTCAGATTCACTCTGTTCATGTGTCTGATCCCGATGTTACATGCTACACATTTGCTGGTGTACCGGGACTGCTTATCTTTGCGAATGTTTTGACAGAAGAGGAGCAGGTGCACTGGTGTCGAGAGTCGATCTTAGACTTTGGCGACTCCGCGAAGCACCCAAACATCCTCAGCACGCACGCGAAGCAACCTCAAGACACTACATGCTATCAGCCGCCCATGCGGTGGTCCACGCTGGGCTACAGCTATGAGTGGACTAGCAAGACGTACAGCCCCGAGCGGTTCAGCAGCTTCCCTAATGCGCTAAAGAAAAGAATGGAGTCCCTTATGAGACTTGTGGCACGAGTGAACCAGGATCGGTGGGTGCTCAAGGATGCATCCTTGTATGAACCACAGACTGCTATTGTGAATTATTATCCTGTTGGCTCTATGATGATGTGCCATCAAGATATGAGCGAGGAGGCCCTTGAACAGCCGCTAGTATCGGCTTCACTTGGATGCTCGGCGATCTTTCTCATGGGCAGCGACTCACGCGACGATGCACCGCATGCATTTTTACTGAGAAGCGGCGATGTCGCCGCCTTTGTGGGACCTTCGCGCACCGCTTTTCATTCCACCCCACGCATCCTTGACGACTGCCCAACTTACCTCACACTGCCGGAGGAGGAGATTACCGCAGAGGAAAAGATTAAGTACGAAAGTGGAGCATACTACCACTTGAGGCAGCCTGACGGAAGCTTTGTTCGTGTGGAGAAGTCTGGCATGACGAGCGAGGAGCGAGAGCGCTACTGGAGGTTGTGCATGCGGCACCTGCGAGTAAACATCAACGCACGCCAGGTGCATGAGAAGCGCGGTAGTGCGTTTCTGTTTAGCGAATGAACAGGCGGGGGTGGGATACTTCGTTTTTCCATTTTATTTTTTGTTTCCTCTGCTTGCGTGCCCATCAAAAAAAAATATAAAATGCATTTCACACAATTACTTTCTTGACTTTTTTTTTCTTAAAGATCTAGCCCCCATGTACTATGCAGTTTATTTCTGTGCGTGCAATGATTTCTTCTGTGGTTAAAGGACCTACTTTCTTGTGTGTACTTCCTCCCTTTTTGTTTCGTTTTCTTTTGAAATCGTATGTAGTGTATTTTTTCTCATCAATCATATCTGTATCATCATTTATTAAAAAATATACATATATATCACAAGTAATTTCTTCTTTTGGAATTTTGTACATTACCCCCCCCCTTTTCTTCTTTCCTTAGAAGGATGTTTCTCGAGGTTTTCGTAGACCCAATGGTCTTGTTCTGTGTCTTGTGCATTCTCACACCCCTCGTGGTGGTTCGTGATGTCTTGACGTGGGAGGACGTAGGAGAGTACTTCACAGAACGGAGCATGTGCGCGAGCCTCGCTATCATCCCTATTTGTTGGATGATTGGCAAGGTATTGCGCAGCCGGCAGCTCGCAAGCCTCAAGAATCGGAAGGATAACTCGCAGTACGCACAGGAGGTGTCCAGGCCCCTTACTTATGGTGAGCGCACGCGAGCGCGCTGGTACCTCCTTAATGGACTTATCATCCATGTTCTCATGGACGGCTGTATTGGTGTGTTTAAAACAAACAAACTTTTTGCCGACAATTATGCGAAGCTTGACAAGCGCTACGGCGATCCTTTGGGCAGCTTTAACGGCGCGACCGTGCACGTGGTGTCACTCATGGAACTCTTCGTGAAGGGCCCGATTTGTGTGCTGCTGTACTGGGCGTACGTGACGCGCCACCGCTCTCGTGATGCCTTGGAGTTCTTTACATGTGTTACTCAAGCTTATGGCACTGTGGTGTATCTCGGGCAGGAGGCCGTAAGTGGAGCTCCTAACTTAGATGTGGACTACGAGCTCACCTTCTCGCCACACTACATTCTTTATTTCTGGTTTGCCATCTTCTTTGGGTGTGTTTTATATTTGATTGTGCCTATATTGCTTGGCTGGTACAGCTTTCAGAGATTGTGCTGGCAGTCTGGGTATGCGCAGAGACATGGTGGCGCGCGGGCTGCAAGCCCCAAGTCTGCGACCCCGTCACCATCCAAGCACTCGGAGTCACTAGACACTCAATCGAAGAACAAAAAAAAGAAGATATAAATTATGAGGGACAGGGTGATGTTGTGTGCAGAGAAAATAGGAAAGATAAAAAAAGAGTTAACATCAGAGTATGGAATATGGGCGACAGCAACAACAACAACAACCAAAGTTTTTTTTTTCATATTTTAGTATTGGATATCACTACTACTACTACTACTGTAGCTTTATACATATTTTCTCCCTCTGTTTCAATATGTTTTTATATTCGTATTCGTATTTTTTTTTGTTGTTTGTTCTAACTGGGGCTAAGTGAGGATATATTTCTTTGCCAGCCTCTTTTATTTTCTTTTCTTCTTTCCTTGTAGGTATATACGGCAATATCCATTAAAAACGCGGGAAAACGGAAGACTTCCATCTAATTTGTCGCCTTTGCTCATGAGTCAATTTTGTTTTTCAAACCACTCAACAATACTTACAAACAGTTGTAACAATATTGGCCACAGTACTTCAGCTGAAACATATCGTCTTTACGCAAATAAATAAACAAACTTCTCAGCTTTTCTGTTTTCTTTTTTTTTTTTACTTTTACCAATATAGGAAACTGCTGACATGCTTGCAGATAAAGCTGTGAAGGTGAGCACATAGGCGACTACCTTCAACATACACATATTTTCCTTGACTCTTTTTTTTTTTGTCTTATCATTTCTCATCCTTACACATATATTAGTAGTACTAGTACCAAGGGCAAGTAGCAGCGATGAAGGCGCCACCAAGGGCAGGTAGGGCCGCCACCCCTCTCCGGACTTTTATCGCCAAGGCTTGTAGCTCTGTTCAGAGCACGCGGATTTCGTACCCGCTCGGTGACCTCGACCGAGATTGTCGTCTGGGGACACGAGGTACGACGGGAGACTCCACCTCTATGTACACCAACGTGCCGCATGACATTTATGAAGGAAATTGCAAGCAGGCATGGATGGATATCAAGAAAGGATTTTGCTACCTCTGTCAGGAGCCGCTTGGCACAACGTTGCACATTAGCGACCGCGACCACAGCAACCTGCAGTACTTCTTATATTTGTACGCGAGTTACCCACGCTTTCAGCAGAGCCAGCGGTACCAGCAGGCGATTTCTCAGCGTACTTCAGTACCGGGATGCCCTGGCAGCAGCAGCAGTCTTCTGATCGCTGGCGAACGTCCCTTTGCCTCTAGGAAAGAAGGGAGTGATCAAAAGCGCGGTGCCTGGTCTACGCCCGAGTCCATCGTGGAGCCGCAGCCACCATGCTGGACTCCCGATGAGGTACTTCCTGGAGTGCTGGATCTCTGCCCATCGCTGTATCAGTTTGCTACGAATCACATTGATATGGACCACCTGCACGTGATGGATGATGCCGTGCGTCGTGCGGAGCTGGAGGCCCTTCTTATATGGCTCACCCGGCCTCCACATCCAGCACTCTCCCACGTATTGCAAGGCCGTTCTCCGCTTGCGTTTTGGTATAGCGGTGAGCGAATGTGGAAGTCGCATATCTCCCGCATCGCCATTCAGATGTTTCCCGCTGCAAGCGCCGGGGTACTCACGAATTTCACACAGAAGTGTTGGGGACGGAGCAATGGGGAGCGCATGTACGATGCGCTGCGGCTTCATCGCATCAAGGCGAGTTACGGGTGGCAGCCATATGAGAGCAAGGAGAAGAAAGCATTCTTTCTGCGGCAGTTGTTGTTTGAGTTGCTTTCTGTAGAAACCCGAGAAGAGGTGGATGAGCTGCAGAAGCACATAGCGATGTTGACTCTGCGACGAATGGTCTTTGAGATGGTTTATCTTCAGTCGATGCAGTACATGAACAAGGTTCAACATGTGTATGAGCTGATGGGTCGCCCCACGACGCAGGAACTTCATTCTCTAAATCTACTTTAGATTTGCGTGACCTCACCACGCTGTGGTGACGAATGATGAAGATGTAAGGAGAGAGAGAAAGGCAGAAGAAGAATATGGATGGATTGACAAATGCATTACGATGCAGGTACTCACATATGGATTTACTGATGCTGTTGTTGCTATTTTCCTTGTGGACCCACACAAATGGGAAGTATTAGTAATTAATTATATATAATATAAAGATGTCAATCGTCGCATAGGTACTTACGTTTTTATTTATTTTTATATATTCAATGAATCTCACTAAACGAGCGCGACGGCGTATTCAGATCTGTTTCTTTGCCATGTGCTCTTCAAAAAAAAAAAAAATGTGCTATTGCTGATTCCGCCTCTTTTTCTTTTTCTTTTGAATTTTTTTCTTTTTTGTACATATATTAGTTACACACCGAACTGTATACCAGTCAAGTACCTGTCTGTGTGTGTGTGTGTGCGATAGTGCTCGCCTCATCTATAGCAATCAATCTATATATATATATACATATATTCATTAGGAGAAGAAGAGGGAGTCTCTTTCAAATTGACAGACCAAAAAAGGAGAAAATAGGGAAACGAAAGGAAAAAGCTTAAAAAGGTGATTCAGCTACCTTTTTTTTCAAGTAAAACATACTACAATTGCCATCATTTTTTAGAAGAAGCTTCTACATATATATACTTTGCCCTTTCCCTAGTAGACATTTTAACATTCACACAATACACACGCGCGCGTAGAGGAAGAAGAAGAAAAATTATAACTGAAGGCCGAAAGAAACTTTGAAGCGAAGGGGGTAAATACAAGCGCAGGAACGGGTGTTGTGAGGTGTCATTTTTTTTCCCATTTTTTTCCATTTTTTTTTTTTTTGCGCGAAGTTGTGTTTGTATCACCAGTGCAACTGAAAGCACAGACGCGGAGTGAGGGTGAGAGAAACAGAGAAGCAGGAGCTGTATTTTTTTTTGTTGTTGTTGACCACATATATATACTTTTACCTGTATTACCATTTCAATTGTTCTTATCTACAGAGAGAGAGAGAGAAAAGGAGAGACGGAGTGAGAGAAAAATCAATCAGCAAGCCTGAACAACAAGGGCCACATACACACACAAGAAAAAAAAGGGGGAGAATAAAAGGAAACCAGGCATTATTAAAGCTGCCCAATATGTTCATTATTGATGTCAGCGTTGGCGAAGGCCAGATATTCCGTCACTTTTTGCTGCCTAATGAGTCCTACACCGTTGGCCGAAAGGACTGCAGGTTCTCGCTGCCTCTCGACGACCCTTCTATCTCTCGCCATCACGCTACAATAATCACTGGCGCACTTCCCCAATACGCTGTAACGGACAGTGCAGCCACATTTACTATCAACGTACAAGACCTTTCAAAGCACGGGACTTTTGTCGATCGAGAGCAGATCGGACGCGATAACGCACGCTTCGTGTACCCAGAGGATCGCATCCGCTTTGGCCGACGCGTTTCAGCGCGTGTGATACCGTTGACGTTTGTATGGGCCCTCTCCCCCGAGCTCTCGGACCCCGCCGCGGACGAAGTGATTGCGCTTGCGGCGCAGGTTGGGGCATATGTCGCGGATGAGCGCGTGCCCTCGCCTTCAGAGTACTACCTGAAGCACGTGAACTGTGTCGGCTTCCTGTTTGTTGCGCCAGACCAGTTTGATATGAACGTTTCGATGATGGTGGCTCTTGGCTACGGCTACACGCTCGTAACGACGGCGTATCTTGCTGACCTTGTAAAGTCAATGTGCGAGAAGGATGCCATTGCCGTCACAGACTTTCCTTCTCCACAGCCTCCAGCGCCAGCTTCTCTTGCCCTGCGTAGTGTGCACTACCGCCGTCCTGCACAACCGTTTTACAGCGTCGCTGAGTTTTTGTCCATTGGCAGGCCTGTCTCTTCTCGTGTCTTTATTGATTACACGTTTATCATTGTAGATACCGAGCTGCGGGCTGCCTACGGACACGTTATCAGTTTGTTTGGTGGTGCTGTGATTGAAATGTCGGCTGTGGCTGCCTGCAGCGGCACCTACCCGCCCCACGTGCAGCTTCTCATGAAAGGGGGTAGCTCGTCCGGCGCCAATAATGCGAGCGCGCTTGTGCTGCTCAGCGAGAATGACTTCCAGGCTGTGTCTGACATCATACTGTCCGATGAAAAGAAAGCAGGAAGGGAGGGCATTCTTCACGCAGATCCTCAGCAGAATCCAAACGTCTCGGCCTATCTTAACCTCTATGTACGCTCGCTTTGCCTTATTCCTCAGGATAACGTTCACCTTGCGCTCTACAGGGACGACCCTGCGGAGCTTGTGAGGAAGTCCAACTCTTGCTTTCTACAGTACTTTGGCAGCGATGAGTCCGAATCAGCTTTAGAGGGTACCACGACGTCGTCCGTTGCAGCAGCTGTATCACCAACCATCGTTAGCGCCTCATCTTCTTCGGCAGCTTTAGAGGACAGCCGAGGCCACAGCAAGGCAAGCAATGTCAGCACAAACAGAGATGCATCCTCCATGTCTTCTATCTCTGCTAGTGTGCCTGACGCAACTAAAGTGACTGCTGCAGCCGCTGGCCAGACACTGGCAACGACAGCGCCGCCGCTATCGTCATCTAATTCCTCTGCTGCTCCTCGCAGCTCCGCAGGCGATACTCGTGGCGCTTCTGCTGCTGCGGCTGCTAATGGTGAAGATGATAGTGTGACCAACAAAAGAAGGGGCAACAACAGCAGCAACAACGTGTTTGCTCCTGTATCAACTGCTACCGCATTCAATGAAGTTCACAAGGCAGACCAAGAGCTCCCTGTGAGCGTGCCGTCAGAGACAAAAACGGCTGTCGGTAGGGAGCGTCGGAGTGTGTCTGGCCCGCGATCCGCTTCTGCGAGTAAGTCCCCTCAGGTCAATGGCGGTCTGCCGGTATCGAGTAATAGCACTTCAGCGCTTCATGAAGTACAAGGGAGCAGTAACAACACCAATAACAATAGTAATCATATAGGTGGTAGCAGTACTGTCGGAGATGGTGATGCCGCCAGCATTGGTCGCTCTACCGCCAGCTCAGCGCCTGGTGGGTCAGTGTCACAGCCACGTGAGACAAGTAGCGCTTCGGCTAGCGCGCAGCTTCCCTCAGGTCGCCCCAGCAAGGAGGCGGAGACGGACGTGAAGACAGAAACCCCGCAGCAGCAGCAGCAGCCACTTCCACGACAGAAACTGAACAAACTAGCTCCCCATGGACCACAGCGCTGTCAACCAATTTCCTCCCACCACCCCTTCTCTCCTTCTAGCAGCAGCAGCAGCAGCAGCGGTAGCGCAGGCAGTAGCACCAGCAAGGTCGATGAAGAGGTGAAGAAGACAGACGATGTTGCGACGGCGTTGCCGGTTTCCACCACCACCACCACCACCACAGCGATGAGAGAACCCGCTCCTAATGCCCAACTGCCTGTGCGTACGAGAGGCGGGGCTGCAGGTGTTGTTGAGAAGCGCACATTACAAGGGAGAGCTGATGCTTCTTATGTCGCTTCACATCGTAGAGCGTCTCTCGCTGACGCTGATAGCGACCTTTACGCTCGCGAAGGCCTCACGTGCCGCAGCGTCCCTCGGCGCCGTCGACCTTCACTCGGTGTTGCTCCCAGCGGGACCTCCTCCCAGCCTAGAGCTCACAGTGTGGACACGAGCGCCGCACGCGTTGCTGCACTGCAGCTCTCGCAGTCAGGTAAAGTGCGCGCAAAGAAGCAAGTGCCATCACTCACGCCACCTCTTCTAGGGACTCAGAGAAGAAGAGACAGTGACGATGGCCAGTCCTCCTTCCTGCCATCGACAGCTACGACGACTTGTGCAGCACACGAAGAGACTTCTATTCCCCTTCAACAACAACAACAACAACAGCAGCGCCATGCAACTAGCAGCAGGTTACCCCCAAAGAGTTCTCAGACACAGACGCCTGCAGAACCCCTTCACGCAGACATCAGCAACAACAACAGCCATGCTGCCAGCATTACGAGCACTAGTAACAGTCACTCTGAACAGCAGAGACTGGCATCCACGACGTACCGTCGCATCCAGAGCGTTCCCAGCTCTTCTTCTGGCACCTCCACCTCTGCACTAGTCGCTACTCCCGTTCCAAGTGCTTCTCTGGGCAGTGGGAAGCCCAGCGCTGAATCACCGGCATCGAAAGCTGCGAGCCAACCTGAAGGAGGAGGTTGTGTGCGACCTCCCTCACCCGGAAGACAGGGGCCCAGCAGCAGCACCAGCAGCGTCAGTGGCAGCCAGTATTGTCCCATCGCTCATGCAGCCTCACTCCTGACGCCCATTGTGGTGCATGATCCTTCCCAGCCCCGGCAACGGGTTGACGCGGTGAAGATATCCTCTAACGCGCAGGACAGTTCGTACGCATCTACGCGGGTGTCGATGCCGCGAGACAACAGTTCAGAAAGACAGGAAGCAGTTAGCATGGCACGCGTTAGCAGCACCAGCAACAGCATGCCGATGACGTCCGGGGACATTTCGCGAACCGCTCCGCCGCCGCCACAACAGCAGCAGCCAGAAAAATCTCAGGAAGGACGTGAGAAGAGTAAACACAGCGTCTTCACACGGCAGCCAATCAGCACCACGACGCGAGGTGAACAGCAAAAGCGGGGAATGGCGGGAAGCAGCATTTCCGCGCTCTACGGGTCTTCTACTCCCGGGGTTACCACAGCGGGCTACACCCGTGTGGAGAGCTATGAATCCGTAGGGGCTACGCATGCTAGCGGCGGCTCCGGTGGAGCAAGGGGCAGTGCGTCAAGACGTGCAATCGCCACTTCAACGTCTGCGACACCTCGCACTGGTAATACCTCGAGTGTGCGCCGCGCAAGAGCGGTAGCGGGTGGCATCCCATCCACTAGCCAGAGTGTGCCGCGTGCCCGGCTATCTACCGACGCTATAGAGGATGAGAGCCACAGCGCACGCCGTCGTCGCATCGGATCCAACTCTCTACTCAACAGCAGCATCAGCATGGAGCAGACGGCACCAGGTCAGATTCCTGGCCTGCGCTCAAACAGCGTGATGCCGCCTGGTAGTATCGCCCGCAATGAAGGCCAGATGGGCGATGCGAAGCTGGGACGGCGCTGCGAGGAATTCATGAACAGCTTCCTGGATGGGTACATGGATGAGACAGAGAAGCTCACGCGTCATATTCAGCGACAGTCCTTCATGAGCTCTACAGACACGCAGTTCCTGGAGGACGGCATCCATCGTCTTGGCCAGTTCTTGCAGTACGTCAACAATGCGGAGCACGAGATTGCCGAGCCGTACAGCTCAGAGGGCACACGTCGCAGCTGCCACCAACTCAGACAAAAATCTACGTACATTCTACGGAAGATCAAGGGCACCTATGAGTATGTTCATGCTGCGCCACCACAGTGTCTCGCACGAACCCGCGAGGCACTCAGCAGCCGAGGGGAGAAGGTGAGACTCCGTCAACGATACAATTCTGTTGTTGGCGCCAATGGAGCTTCAAACTTTCGGCGAAACAGCATTTTGTGATGAGGACAGTGTGAGTGCCATGCGTATGCGTGACGCTGAAATGAGGAGAGAGGGAGAGAAAGGCATTTTTTTTTAAAAAAATTACGGTTGGAAGTGTAGGGGACAGAGGAAAGAGTACATATGTTGGAAGTGATGTATTGTTGTGTTTTAGCAGTCTTATTTACTTTTGTTTGCGATATTATATATATATATATTATTATTATTATTATTATGATCACTGTGTAGTGCTTCTCTTTGTGCCCTTTTTAACCTTTGTTGGCTTGTATGTTATCATCGTCATGATTGCTGCTACTACTCCTTCTTTTTTTTTCTTCTTTCTTCCTCTTTATAAAATCTATTTACTTTCTTCATTGTTATCTTTTTGGTCCTTATTTTTGTTATTGTCATGAAGCTTTCTCTCCTCCTCTTTTTTTTTTTTTGACATGTGCCCATGTGAGAGCGGCAACGCTTTATCGAAATTATATATCGAATGCTGTTGTTGTTGGTTCTCTTTTGCGCACTAGGCAGACATTGCTGTAAAGCGCGGCAAGGAGGTATCTATTGATAGTCCGAGGCGAGCTGTATTGTGGCGTGGAGGGTGTCAGTGATGCTTGAAGAAAAACATTCACGGAAAATGTGCACGCACATACAGTGTTTTCATTGAATATTTATTTGTTTTTGCATTAAAAATGACATTCTTCCTGCTTTTTTTTTTGTGAAAGCAAAAAATTAGCGTTCTGTATCATTTTTTCCCTCTTGTTTTCCCTCTGGCTAGAAACCAATATATATATCATTATTATTATTA
The DNA here is from genome assembly GCA_030849805.1 of Sergeia podlipaevii. Lineage (NCBI taxonomy): Eukaryota > Euglenozoa > Kinetoplastea > Trypanosomatida > Trypanosomatidae > Sergeia > Sergeia podlipaevii. Next base: position 6,704 of record JASANZ010002082.1, on the reverse strand, counting down.
TTGTATATTATTATTATTTTTATACTCTGTTATCTGAAGTATGAACTCTCTTTATTTTATATGCGCCTTTTTTGTATGCGTGTTGATCAGTTGCTATTTTTTTTTTTTACTACTATTACTATTATTATTACTTTTGCTATTGCTGTTTGTTTTATGGATAAGATGGCGTGAGTAGAGTACCAGTTGTTTCTTTTTTTTTTTCTTCTGTCGTTGCTCTGATATATATTCATCGTCCGTTTCAAGTGATTTTGTTGTGCTGAGCTCTCCACGATTTTTTTTTTTCTCTTTAATGAGATGCCAGCATTTTTTTTTTCTTAATGGTGATACTGGATATTGTTAACTTTCGAAAATTATGAGTAAGAAGGTGTTTCTCTGTTACTTTCGCTTTCTCCTTTCTCGCCAATAAAAATAAAGCATATTATGCAAAAACCATATGCTTGTACGCTCAGAATGCGTTTTCCAGTTTGATAGTTGAAGATAAAGAGATAGCTTTTTTTTTGCCTTTCTCAATTGGCGCTTTTCTTCATGACTCGTACATATAAATTCACACACACACACACACATAAAGATGGCATTGCGTGCATTTTTTTAAAATTATTATTGTCAATGCGAAACTTGGAGATATATATATATATTTATTTAAGTCCTTTTTTGTTTTTAATAGTGAAGAAGCGGGCTTCTTGCCACTGCAGACTTGGGTATCTGCTATTTAACACAAGTACATTTTTTTTTCTTTTGCTTTCTTGGCATTTTGATTGTATGCATGTTTTTGTTTTTTGTTGGCGCACCATCGCTTTTTAGAAGGGAGACGCGCTAATTTTTTAAAGTTTTGGTCTCCTTGTTGTGATTATTGTTTTGTGTGTGTGTGTGTGCGTGTCAAATAGAGAAGAGAACAACTACTAATTTTTTTTTTTTTGCCTTTGCTGCAAGTACTTACATACATTTATATGTTGCATGAAGTATGGCACTTTAGCTTTCTATGCCTGCTTTGATCAATATTTTTTTTTTTTAAAGCATACCGACTGCTAGGTTGCGCTACAGGGAAAAATTTAGGAGAAGAAGAAAATAGATACAACAGCAATCGGCTGTTTAAGAACATTTCTATTTTCTTATATTTATTCATAAATCGACGAAAAATAGGTACTTGTGCAGAATGAGCAATCATCAGCAAAGCAACACTGCACCATTTTTTTTTTTAAAGAAAGCTTACTCGCTATTATTTTGTATGGTAATACATTGGGGTTCCCTTTTTTTTCTTTCTTGTAGATAACAGTAGCTCGCACACACACACACACACACACAGGACGGACAGTGGATGAAGAGAGAGAGGGAGGAGGAAAAAATACCAAGAGCAGCAAAAAAAAAAAGCAAATGCACATTGGATATACAGACAAAATTAATACGAGAGAACACACTTCTTGTTATCTTCGCGGAGGTATATATATATATATATATTGTGTGTGTGTATGCGCTCCTTTACATCGCAATCTATGACATAGAGAAGTATAGTGGATGGGAAAGAAGAGGGAGGGGGCGGAGGCGTGTGTGTGTGTGAGAGAGCTGTTATGCGTTTGTTTCTGACACTATGCGTGAATAATTGAAGAAGCCCCCTTCTTCTTCTTCTTCTCTATCTATCTCTCTATCTCTCTCTACATATATACTACACACCACTATGCACACTTTTTTTTTGTTTGCTTTATCATTTTTTTTTTGTTTACTTTCAAAATTTTCTACATGTCCGCACCACACGCACACACACACACACACACACATAACAGTAAAAGCTGATTTTAATATATATATATTTTTTCAAAAATACAATAAAAATAATATAGAAAAGAGGACGACAACGAGATACACATAAACTAGTAGACAAGCATTAGTACTGCTCTTCTTCCTGGTTCATTTTTCCGTGTTTTTTTTCATTATATTATATACTCATGGCAACTAGCACCGAATGCACGAGCGCACAAGGTACCATGCTCTCCAGCAGCACCTGCGCGTACCGTGAGCAAGTGCGGTCTACTGTCAATGTAGCTGCACTTTTAGTACGCCCATCTGAGTGTGTCGGGGAGGTACTGCGGGTGCTACGAGGCACTCTCTACACGCAGCGCGGTGTGCGTAACGTGCTTGATGCGAATCAAGGAGGACGACATGGAGAACAGGACGGCGGAGTTGCTAGTGAGAAGCCCAACGTGGTAGCTTCCTACAAGAAACTGTTGTTAGACTCAAGCTTCTTAGCGCCTGAGGCGGCTGCCGAGCTGCTAGATGGGGATGTAGGTGCTACATCGAAGTGGTGCCTTGCTGCTCAAGCAGCCGCGGTGCTGAAGCTTCCTCCACAGCTCGCCGAGCGACTCGCTAAAATTGGTGGGAGCAGTAGCGATAATGATAAAGCAGATGCAGCAGCGGTGGCTCTTCAAAATGATCGGACCAAGACATCCGTCCAGGTGGAAGTGGCCATTGCACTGCATCAGGTGGGGCTTACATATAAGAATTACACGATGTCGGAGCTTCTACACATGGTCCTACCCGTGACGACGACGACACACACCAGCTTTGGAGATCGACACCTTGTGGCGCTGAGCGGCTTTGAGCAGGTGGGTCACATTGCGCACGTAAACCTTTCGGCAGCCCATATTCCGTATCAGGGCATCATTGGTCAAGTCATTCTCGACTGCAACCCAACCGTAACGGTGGTTGTGAACAAAGTCGATTCAATCTCGAGTGTGTTTAGGGAGTTTAAGATGGAGGTGATCGCTCAGGCCTCTGAGACGCTCGAGACTTGCTTGTCTGATAGCACAGACACGGACGAAAGTCGCGCCGAGGTGAAACTCAACGCGTTGCTAACGGCAACCGTGAAGCAGCACGGCTGTGTGTTCAAAGTACCATACAATCGTGTCTATTGGAACTCGCGCTTGAGCTTTGAGCACACGCGTCTCGTGGATCAGCTGAAGCCTGGCGATTTTCTTTTCGATGTGATGGCTGGTGTGGGGCCGTTTGCCATTCCAGCGGCTAAGAAAGGCGTCTCAGTGTTTGCCAATGATCTCAATCCTGTCGCCGCAGAGTACATGCGCGTGAATGCCGAGCTCAACCACATTGATGTGTCGTCGCACATGTTTGTGTTCAACTTGGATGGGCGTGACTTTATGAACCGCGTGCTGTATGAAAGCGTCATGGGTATCTACCCTCGCGACCCTGGTAGCTCCTGCACAGGACGGCGCCACGTCACTATGAACTTACCGGCTATCGCGGTGGAGTTTCTTGATGTGTTTGCCCCCAGCTCACTCACGAGCCCGTGGCGTGTGCGGCCACCACCACCACCACGCGGTAATTATGTCGATGAACAGGAGGAGGCTGCTGCTGCTGCTGCTTCTGCAGCTGCAATTGATCTGAATTTCATTATACACGTGTACTGCTTCTCGGCGGCGGAGGACGTGTTGGCCGATGCCGTGGCGCAGGTTGAGCGCTACATCGGCTTTGCATTACCCAAGGAGAACCAGGAGGAGGTTTTCATGGTGCGTGATGTCGCTCCCACGAAGCGCATGGTGTGCGTGTCCTTTACATTGCCTGAGGCCTTTTGGGCTGCGCAGGAGGAGACCTCTCTGGAAAATGCGAGAAAAGCTCCTCGGATTGAATGAGCCAGGTGAGGGAGTAGCTGCTGAATCACGTAAGTCCATGAGCAGCAATTGAGCTTTATATATAAACAGTTAAACGTACAACTTTTTCTTTTAATACTGTGCTAAGAAAGTAAATGCTGAAATTGAGAAGGAAAGAAAGCAAGCAAGCAACGTTACCGTTAATGAAATAACACAATGGTGTAACATTGTCTTGTCTCACACGCGCAAAGTGTGAACCCGTCCTCAATCGTTTCATCGATCAAACAGAGCAACATCCTTTTGCATTTCACTACTTGTTCATTTTTTAAAACCTTCTTTCCCTTCTAATTCTCACACACCTTCTTTTAATTTTTTTTTTTTGTTGGGGGGGGGGGTTGTATTTTTCATACATACATAAATACATACAGTGATTTTTTTTTTTTGGACAAGAGGTCATATCAACTCTGTAGGAAGAGTGACGTCCTCGTATCTAAGTCACAACAACAATCTTCGTATTCGCATTAGATATATACATATTATATATTATAGTTTTTTTTTCTTTCTTTTATACTTTATCTTTTTGCTATTTCAGCACGCGTCTCCCAGTGAGCGCATACTCAAAGGTAACAGGGTGCACATTACCATAAAGCAAACAATTCTGTCCTGTATATACGACCACACGGTGTGTGTGTGTGTGTGTGCATATATTAGTATTGCTATTGTTATTGTTTAATTTTTACTTATTTTTTTATATTACTGAAAAGATTTTTTTTTTTCTTTCCATTGCACATATACGCATCCATTAAACTTCAGTGGATACAATCTTGTGATTTCTATTTATTGATTTATTTTAACTCCCGCGCTTGGAGCTACAGAAGAACAAGAAAAATTTCACTTGTGACAGTTTGAAAAATCTGTTGATATATCTATCTCTCTATATACATATATACATCCCATTTTCTTCAAAAGAAAAAGAAGAAAAAAAAAAAGAGACATGCCAGCAGGGGCTGCCCAATCGCCGTCATCCGCGCCGCTGCGTTATGGGTGTCGTGTAACGCTGTACAAGCAGGCACTGGACGGGTACGTGGTGTCCACGTCCTCCGCCGCCGCTCCTGTGGGCGTGAAGCGGTACGACGCAGAGGCTGGCAGCAGCGGCGGCGTCGGTAGCGTTGCGTTTGAGCAGACGATTTTTGTAGTGTGTGCTGGGGACCCTGCGGAGGGCCCTGGCGGCGCCGACCCCGACAGTGCGGACGGGACTGTGAAGTACGGGAAGATGGTGCGCCTCCTTCACCAGACACACCAGCAACCGCTGTGCTACAACAAGGAGCAGCACGCCGCTGGACTGAAGGGCAACCTGCGCGTGGGTCTGGAGAAGCGGCGGGGGCGTGCGCACATTGGTGACCGATGGCGCATCATGCCGCGGTACCGCCTGCGCTTCGAGGGTGAGCCCGTGGCGGACGGCGATCCGGTGGTGCTACAGTCGAGTGACGGCGAGCGGTACCTGAACGTGTGCGACCGCTACGACGAGGAGATGAGCGGCGGCGGGCGGTTCTACGAGGTGAGCTGCGGGAGTGAGCTGCAGGGGTTCCAAGTGGGTGTGTACGACGGCGACGTGGGCCCGCATTTTCCAGCGGCGACGCTTCGCTGCGGTGACTGCGTGACGCTGCTGCACACGGAGGAGCACAAGTACGTGCTGGCGGATGTCGGGAGCCGCACGTGTTTGCTTCAAACGCCAGAATCTGAAATTGATGGAGGGCGATCTTCATATAGGGTTGGTGGTGGGGGCCTTAGTGTTCATGATAGGAGCAGACTTGTCGACATCGATGGCCATCCATGTCATGGTGGTGGTGTAGGAGCGACGAGTAACGTCCTTGCGAAGCGCTTTGTCTCTGGTGAAGAAATCAGCTATCTCTCTCTATTTGTTATTGAGGCGGTTGATCCTTCAAAAGGTGGAGCGGTGCGGTGTGTAGGCGGACGGTATCTATACCGGCTTAAATCTTTTGCGACAGGGTTGTATCTGCAAGCTGGGGTAGTGCAGTGCGAACAACACAACTTTCATTTTGGTCCTTCACGAGTGCGACATGCTGCCTCACTCTCACACAGCGCCGATACTACGGAGGTTGGAGGCGGGTTGGAGGCGAGCGCGCCGTCAATGGAGGAGTGCACTACCACTGCGCCAGGAAGTTTTGCAATGAGTAGTGGCTCTGACCGCGCCATCACCCGCAATGGCGAGGGGAGCACTTCTGGGGATCTTGAGATGGAAGATAGGGCGTCACCTGAGGGATCCAGCGGGATGCATGCAAGAGGACCGAAGGAAATGATGAGTAAAAGCGAAGCTGACTCTTCCTCACATACTCAGCAGGAGGATCATCAGCCACAGACTTTTTCATCTTGTAGGGACGAACCACCACCTGTTCCAGGCGAGGACGATGAAGTTGTGGCGGATCGTGCGCAAGCCGGGGCAGTTCCGGCAGCACCCGCTAGCTTTAAAGTATCGCTCACTGGGGACCGTAACACACCTGGCACGTGCTTCCGCTTTATCGCTATCTCTGCCTCGGAGTCTGGGCTTCTCAGCAATGGCAGCCGCGTTTACCTGGAGTGTGTTGATGGATCGCTTCTTTCTATGCCAATGAATGGGTCGGGTGGGAAGCTCTTTGTCGCCGCTGGTCCTCCTGTGCGTGACACACGCCGAGCACGCATCACCGGAGGCACGAAGAGCTACGGTGCTGTTGACTATGCTGTGCTCTCCGCTCACACGGTGCCACATGAAGAAGAAGTGAACGAGTTACTGGCTTCTTCAGTGCAGTGCATGAGAGACGGGCTGGAGGTGCGTGGAATGGACGTGCGTACATTGAAGGAGCTCAGCATGGTCCGCTGTCTTCTACCCCCACTTTCCCGCTATGTGCGCGATATGCTGCGAGGGAGAGGCGACCCCCATCACACGAGGGAAGTGCGCGAGAATGTTGTGGAGCTGCGCCGGTTGTGCCACCGCCGCGCCATCGCTGGAAGCCTCGGCAGCGTGGACGCGGATGGTGTGCGTCTGGCAGACGAGCGGAACGAGGTGGAGGGCGTGCTGAACCCTGAATGGCAGCGCAAGCTGTTCAGCCA